>QLPN01001965.1:0-11260 GCA_003314395.1 Albatrellus ellisii | reverse complement strand
ATTTGGGAGAGAGTGGCAGAGGTGTGGAATGAAATTCCACCAGAGGTGTGTCAGAACTTGATTGAAAGTATGCCTAGAAGACTTGAAGCAGTAATTAAGGCCAAGGAAGGTCATACAAAGTATTAGAATTCCTAGTTTCTGGTTTTTTGACAGGTAGTTACAAAATTGATTCCATGATACCCTAGATTAAGCCATTTATATCTCCATAGATACTGATCCAAATTACATAATTATTTTTAAAATGTATAGCCCTGATGTTCTAGTCTTGGGCATCAACTTACACTTTCATCTTATTTGTTCTTGTTCCTGATTTAATCAGCAAACAATGAGAAATTGCAAAACATTGAATCAATTTTGGAAGTCACTGTATCTGGCCCTGCAGCCACACACCCTCCCTTCCATGCTGCTGCTGTACCAGCACAGTGTGGCAGCTTACTTGCTGCCTGCATACACTCAAGATGATGTGGGCAATTGGTACATCCCCTCCCATGTGCCTACCCATGTGCCCACACTGCCACTGCATTGACAGTGCATGGTCCCCTATCACCTGCACCACCACTGTATGAACAGCATGCAGCCACTACAACCCCCCCAGACCACCATTGTACTAACAGTGGGTGGCCACCACCTGGCCACCCATGCTGCCACTGTACCAGGGCACTGTGCCCACACACACACCTGTGCTGCTGCTGTACCAGCACAGTGCAGCAGGTTGCTGGCTCACTGCCCACATCTAAGACAATGTGGGTAATTGGTACATCCCTACTGCTATTCCCACCTGTGTGCCCATGTCAACACTGTCTCAACAGCACATGGCCCCTACTCACCCACATTGTGAGGCCGACGTTTGCCAGCAAGGTCACACAATGTATAAGAAGAGGGAAGGGCTAACAAGAGGGATGAGATCATGCTTGTGCAAACGGATATCCCAGATGTATTCAGCTGAAGAGTAATTACGATACAGCTGAAGTATATATAGTAAAGAGAACCTGCACACAGACCATGTATGTACTGTAGGGCAGGCGTATCATAAAGGAATGCGCAGCATTCCTGTGAACAATCAATAAGCAACTTGCACAGCATCAGTAAGGATGCGCAACATCTGTGAGAAGCTCTGTAAGCGACTGTGGGAATACATGTCATATGTGTACAGTAAGCGGGCCGATGACGAAATGGAAATGAGTCATATGTAATCGCGATAAGATCTATCTGATCTGATAAGATATCTTGTGTAGATCTTGAGCGATAAGGATGAAAGAAATCGTATAATTAAAAGAAAAATAAATGCGTCCTGACAAATACCCCCTCATTTAGGGCGAGATGACTCGACGAGCATACGCAATTCCTGTAGAACTGAATCCTTGTCCTCCTCGACTAGTATCATCCAATGATTTGACTTCAAGAACGTCTGCAATAGAAATATGTTCGAGAATCAATTGAGCAATACGATCACCAGTATTGATTTTGAAATCTTTAATGCCGAGATTGACGATGAGTATTTTCAATGTTCCCCTATAATCTGAATCGATGACACCCGCACCGATATGGATGGAATTCTTAACAGCCAAACCACTGCGAGGCGCAATACGGCCATAACAATGATCTGGTATAGCTAAGGCGATTTGGGTGTCAACCAATTTTTGACTATGTGAGGGAATAATGATTTCTTCAGCACTATAGAGATCTAATCCAGCGGCATGTTCTGATCCTCATGTGGGTAATTTGGCGAATTCTGAGAGTCGTTTGACTGATATCGAGCATTTTTGAATAGTGTGTATGGCAAGGGGATGTTTTAAATGGAATTCTTTAACCAGCTTTGGTACGTCTTTGAGAATGTTTGTAGCTGGTTCCCAGGAATTTTCGTCTTCTGGGTAATTTTTCCATTTGATAAGATATTGAATTTTCCCTTTATTTTTCCTACTATTCAAATTTGTTTCAACTTCGTATCGTTCGATACCATCTTTGATGATTGGTGGAGGTGGTGTTTTGATAATGCGTTCTGGAATTTCATTTGGAGTGTAAGGTAGTAATTTGGTGACATGAAAGACTGGGTGGATCTTCATTGACTTGGGTAATGTCAATTTATATGCATTGTTTGACAGTACTTGTTCAATTGGGTAGGGTCCAAGTCGTTTATGATCTAGTTTCTTCGTTGGTCTTCCAGTTTGAATATTTGTCACATCTAATAAAACTTTGTCTCCAATCATGTAGTTGGGAGTTGCTCCTCTGTGAGCGTCATAGTACTTTTTCATATCATCAGCCACTTTCCTTAGCGCTGATTCTGCATCTTCTCTTGTTCTCTTCATTCCTTCCACAAAATTTTCTACCGATTCAATAGAGGACGTCTTGCCCAATTCAAAACCCATACATGGATTCTGTCCAGAATTGATCATGAATGGAGAGTATTTGGTCGAGGCATTGACTCTGTTGTTATAGCAAAATTCTGCCATTGGTAACCAATTCATCCAATCCGATTATCGATGATCAACGAATATTCTGAGATATTGTTCAATTTCTTGATTTATTCGTTCTGTTTGACCATCGGTTTGGGGATGATAGGCTGTGGATAGAGCAGTTTTTATGCCTAATAATCAGTTTAACTCTTGCATCATTTTGGAAGCAAATTGTGGTCCTCGATCTGATATGATCTTTTCAGGGAGTCCGTGGTGCTTCCAAACATTATCTCTGAACATCCTTGCTATTCCTTCTGCAGTTACGTCTGATGTCGTTGGTATGATGTGTATCATTTTAGAAAAATGATTGACGACCACAAGTATAGAGTCGTATCCTTGGCTTTCGGGTAATTGTGTAATGAGGTCTGTGGATATGATTTGCCATGGATTTGATGGTATTTCGTTTGGTGTCAGTTCACCTTGTGGTTTCTTTGTTATCGTTTTTGTTCTTTGACAAATATCACAACTTTTGACGTATTTCCCGACATATGCTGCCATTCCCTTCCACCAGAATATTCTCGACACCAGTTCCAACGTCCTCCATTGTCCCGGATGTCCTGCAATTGGAGTGTCATGGCAGTATTTCACGACTTCTGCTCTGCAACTATCAGGGATGAGGATTTTGTCTTTGAACGTAAGTAATCCCTTTTTGTTCTGTCCCCATCCTGCTATGGTTGCCGTTTTGCATTCGTCTGCTGATAATTCTGCCCACATTTTGACATCTCCGTCTTTCTCCTGTTCGTCTGCAATCTTTTGAAGAAGTGGAATATTATTTGCCATGATTGCTATGATGTGTTTATCTATAATCTGAGATGCGCAAGCGCTATCGACCAGATTATTTTGTTTGAAGAATTCGGGTTTTAGCAATATGACGTTTTCGTTGTCATGTTCCACCCCCTCTTTATGATCTGCTTGTCTTGAGAGGAGATCTGGTTTGGCTGAGCTCTTTCCCGGTCTGTGGGAAAGGTGGATGTTGAACCTAGAAAGAAAAAGAGACCATCGAGCCTGGCGACGGTTCAATTTCTGGGCACTCATAAAGTACTCTAGGTTTTTGTGATCCGTGAGGATCTGAACTGGACTATCTGTTCCTTCTAGATAGTGTCTCCATTGTTCTAGTGCACGTATAACAGCTAACATCTCTTTGTCGTAGATGTCGTAATTTCTCTCTGCCGGTGATAATCCTTTGCTGATATACGTGACTGGATGCCACTTTTCATTGTCTCTCATCTGTGATAACACTGCTCCGGTAGCATACCCTGTTACGAGGCACTTTCTTTGGCACCTCATAACACGTTTTCTTTTTCTTTTTTTCTTTTCTTTTATCTTACTTACTAGTAAAGTGTAGTATTATTACTACAAGTGTGAGCTTAGCTCCACTTTACTTAGTAAGGACTTATCCCTTTCTTTTCTCTTTTATAGTACTTAAGTATTTACATACTTAAGTGTGAGCTTAGCTCCAGGTACTATATTAGACTTACCTTTTTCTTTTTATCTTTCTTTATTTATTATAACATTTACTTGCTAAGGACTATTACTATACAATTAGCAAGGACTCTCTTTTCTCGCTCTTATTTACCTTTGTTTACACCTTGTTCATTTCGCGCTTGTGGCTGAGCCACTAACATTACATGGACGCGTACTTACTGCGCTTTACTGCGCATTATCGTTTACTTACTGCGCTTTACTGCATAACTTTACTATAGTTAGATCTCCAGTTTTGTATAAATAGTTGACAAACTGGTGGTCTTAAACCCCAGTCTTGTCAACTTCACAATCTAGGGATTCTCCTTTACTGTGCTTGACCTAAACTCGCCATAAACCCACTCCTCTCTAAGAACTCAGTCTAAGATCTCTAAAAAGTCATTAAGTCATCTTATGCTAAAAGTCAAACTGGATCCCCGTATCGTTATTGGTGGAATCATCCTCATAACTATATCATTAATCCCACTCTTCATCGTCATTCAGAACCTCTATTACGTTCATCAAACCAACATCCAAACCTTGGTTACCAGGAGTAACATTTTAGACCTTCCCTAAGACCGTCCAATAGGCTGCTCTTAGCATACCCTGAACTGTCTGCTTCTACAAGGTAAGGGCGATTGGGTTCAGGAAAAACCAAGACAGGTTGAGAACACAACGCTGTTTTAAGGTTTTCAAAAGATTCTTGTTGTTCTGAGTTCCAATGCCATTTGACATCTTTTTGTAGAAGTGAATTGAGGGATTTTGCAATGTCAGAGAATCCTCTGATAAAGCGTCAATAAAAGTTGGTAAAACCGAGGAAGGAGCGGACTTCTGTGACCAAGGTTGGTATTGGCCATTCTGCGATACCTTGAACTTTGACGGGATCCATCATAATTTTATCAAAGGAGATTTTTAATCCAAGGTAGTCGATTTCTGTTTTCTCGAAGTCACATTTCTCCAGTTTGAGGTATAACTTGTTATCACGTAATATCTTCAATACCTCTTCCACTATGATCCTATGTTCTTCAATCGTCGCCGTGAAGATGAGGATGTCATCCATGTACACTACCACCTTTCCTTTTGCTATCAACTCTCTAAAGAGATGATTCATCATAGTTTGGAATGTGGCAGGACTATTGGTAAGTCCGAAAAACATAACAAGAGGTTCGTATAATCCCTGATTTGTGATGAAGGCAGCCTTCCATTCGTCTCCTTCCTTTATACGAACATTGTTGTATCCCCATCAAATATTGAGTTTTGTGAAGTATTTTGCACCTTTGAGTTTATTGATCAACTCTGAGATAAGTGGTAACGGGTAAGAGTTTTTGATCGTAATTTCATTTAAGCATCGATAATCTTGAATGGGACGTAATTCTCTTGATTTCTTTTTGATAAAAAAGAAAGGAGAGGCCATTGGTGACTTTGATGGTCTAATTTGTCCCGATTTCAAGTTTTCTTCAATGAACTTCTCTAACTCTTTTTGCTCTGTAAACGAAAGATTGTAGATCTTCCCCATATGCATTTTCGCGTTCAGTTTTAATTCGATTGCATGATCCCACGTTCTTTTGGGAGGTAATTCGTCAAATGATTCTTTTGCAAAGACTGATTTAAAACCATGGTATGCTTTGGGTACTATTTCTTCAAAGGACTTCTTGATCTTTCGTTTCTCTGCTTCTATCGCCAAATCCTGAGATATGTTTGATATGGATGCTTCCAATTCAGGATTGCCGATCATGACACATAGTACTTTGTCTTCTTTTCCTATTGTGTCTTCTTCTTCATCGTCAACTTCCTTCAATTCAGGAACCTCTTTCTTCTTCTTTTGTTTGCATTCCTTCCGTTCTGCGACTACTCTGACATGACATCGTCTTGGACATCTAGTGAATTTTACTTTTCCTGTTTCCCAATCTATTTCTGGATTGTGAATCTTTAGCCACGTTTCTCCAAGGATTAGATTGACTTTTCCTAATCCTGTAACACAGAACGTATTCCTTTCTGTGTGATTTTGTATTTTGACTATAAGATCCACTGTTTCTTTGATGGAGCCTCATTCATTTCTTGTTCCATCAACATTGTAGACTGGAATGGTGATCGGGAGTTTCTTCGTAACTAGACGATTATTTTTGACAAATTCTTCGTCTATATAACAAGTTGTTGCTCCTGAATCGACCAAGGCTTGGATAGTAATCACTTGTCCATTGTCTGGTTTTTTGATTTCCAATTCTATCATGGGTAATTCAGTTCGTGTCCCCATGATAACATGCTTTTCTTTTTCTAGAGAGGGCATACTCTCTGATGTCTCTTCCTCAGTTTTCTCGTTCGATGCAATGTGATTAAATATTTCGATGGGATCACATACATTGGCGTGGTCGACAGCACCATCATCTGGAGTAAGTACTGAGAATCGATTGGACGATGTAGCAACATCTACTACTTGTCCTTTCCAAAACCCGTGTCTCTGGCAATTTTCTTTATCGCTTCATCATTCAACATCTGCGCAAATTCTTCCGTGGTCATTCCCCTAATCTGTTCGTGAATTGTGCGCAGTTTCTCTTTCTTCTTCTGCGGACAGTCTCGTGATATATGCCCCTTTTCCCTGCAATTGAAACAAATGATTTCACGGCGTCTCTGTGCTCGATCTACGTCCATCAGTACCGTTTCATTGCTGGCTTTATGGTTTGCTGAAGGATTAGCGACATTAGTTTGAGTAGCATTTCGGTTGAATCTGGGTCCCCAGCTTGAGGATCCCCTGTCTGCAACCAATTGCTTGAACTCTCTCATATGTCGATCCGTACTCTGCGCCATTTGTTGCCATGATAGGTATGTGGAAGGAGGAGGGTTGATGTTATAGATTTTCTGTAGAAGATCTACATTAAGTCCTCTTTTAAAGCAGTCGATGAGTGCTTCATCGTTGTATTTGGTTTTGGCTGCTATTAAGAGGAATTCTGTAGTGAATTCTTCTGCCGATTTTCCCCCTTGTCATAGTTTATGTAATTGTTGTTGTGCCATTTGTGCTTCATCTGGATCACCGAATTGTGCTCACAGTTTCATATCGAAGTCCATCCAGTTGATAAAGGGTTCTGGATATAATGGATTGTTGGGATGGACTTCATGTAACCGTTGCTTTGCAACTACTAGGTTTCTCCAGGCTTCTGCGCTTCCTCCTATCATATATGATAGGGCATATGTGATTCTGTCGCTATCGGTCCATGTTTTATTTGCCGCAAATATGAGAAATAATTCTTGTACAAAGGAGTCAAGTTTGTCGCGCTTCCCCGAGTATGGAGTAGGTGACGAAACTTTTACTCGGTGTTGGGCAAATACATGGCCTGTGTGGGTGGCAGTGAGGCCAGAGATATTTGTCGAAGGTGGCGTTTGGGTTTGGGGGGTGGATAGCATCGATGTTATTTTGGCCAAGGATTTGGTTATCTCAACCAATGCGTTCCCCATTTCCAACTGATGAGTTTGTTGTTGTTGTTGTGCCATTTTCAATTGTTCTAGCTCGTGCCTCATTATCTCCAAGGTATCCTCCAGATCCACTATCCAGGATGCTATTGGGTTTATTCGATCGTTGTCCATCCTTTCTTCTGATGAATCTATTATTGGTGCTGGTTCTCGTGCTTGCCAGTTTGACGGACCGCTCATCTGATGACTTCTCCCCTAAAGATGAATTGTTGGGGGAGTGAATTATAATATGGGCTGGTTCTCTCCCAGTAGTGAGGAAAGAAATGCCATGGGAATTCTTCAGGATGAGTGGCATAGTATGGATTGTGGAGCTTATAGAACCAGATGGCTTGCTGTCGACAATATTTGAATGTGTTGCTGTAGAAGCGGATGAGGGCTTGGGAAGTGCGTGGTCGTGTGGGCGGAGATAGGGAAGAAGTAAGTCTGGCATATGACTTGCCCGACCTAGTTCTTTTTTCTGAACGAAGTATTCTCGGAATGGTGAAAAAATAAAACTGCGTGAAGTGAAAACTCTTTGTTCCTTTTCTAAGGGAACAAGCCTTTCAAACGCAGAGTGGAAGTGGAATGTAGGTAGTTGTACTAAGTACTAAATTACTACGAAAGAGATCTTTGATATAGTAAAAATTATAGTATCTCTGGTCCAAACGGTTGTCAGAGAGATCTTCGGTGCCCCACTAATTGGTAGACACCCTTGCACTGCTCGCTGAGGCAATGTACGGCCCGGCGCTGCAGCTGAACTACGAAGAATTCGAGAACTATAACAGTACAACACTCTCTTGAGTGAGGAGGGAGGGGAATGGTGATGAGGAGGGAGGATAGGTGTGTGAGGTTGTGAGGGATGAGAGCTGAATACAATTGTGAGGCCGACGTTTGCCAGCAAGGTCACACAATGTATAAGAAGAGGGAAGGGCTAACAAGAGGGATGAGATCACGCTTGTGCAAACGGATATCCCAGATGTATTCTGCTGAAGAGTAATTATGATACAGCTGAAGTATATATAGTAAAGAGAACCTGCGCACAGACCATGTATGTACTGTAGGGCAGGCATATCATAAAGGAATGCACAGCATTCCTGTGAACGATCAATAAGCAACTTGCACAGCATCAGTAAGGATGCGCAACATCTGTGAGAAGCTCTGTAAGCGACTGTGGGAATACATGTCATATGTGTACAGTAAGCGGGCTGATGACGAAATGGAAATGAGTCATATGTAATCGCGATAAGATCTATCTGATCTGATAAGATATCTTGTGTAGATCTTGAGCGATAAGGATGAAAGAAATCGTATAATTAAAAGAAAAATAAATGCATCCTGACACACATGGCCTCTGTAGGAACAGTGTGCAGCCACTACCACCCCAGCCACACCACCTGCTCACTCATGCTACCACTGTACCAGCACAGCATGGCAACTTGACTGCCTGCCTCACCTGCATCCACTCAACATGATGTAGACAATTGGTACATTGCTCCTTCTGTACTGACCCATGTGCCCACCTTGCCACTGTGTCAACAGTGCACAGCCCTACCTGCCCACACCACCACCATATGAACAGTGTGGCCACCACCTTGCCCATGCTGCCACTGTGCAGTGTGCCATGCATTCTTCCTGCATGTGTGCACTGTGCTGTGCACACCTGGCTTGCACTTGGAAAGCTGTGCTGGTGCACACTGGCAGATGAACATTGTGCCCTCTTTTTCCTTTCTTTCATTCATCCTCAACTCATATAGGAACCCTCAACTTCCCTGCAACATCACAGGTATGTGCTCTGTCAACAGAACTATCAATTATATTCAACTTTGTGCCTATTGTTCATCCAATTCTATTTACATATATTATTGTTTCCTTTTATTCTCTGCTGCTATGTGTATTTACAACTGTAATCATGTCTTATTAGTTGATGCTTCAATGCAACAGGTGTTTACTCTATGTGAGGCCAATGCTTTGTTGAAGCCGAACAACTGAAGAAAGCTAAAACAAAAGGACAATCATGCTTCAACTAGCAGATATCCCAGATGATATTAGCATATAGTAATAGAAAAGATAGAATGGTACTGTACCTAGCGGATATCCCAGATGATCAGAACTGGGGAATAAACCACTAGGAGTCTTATGTATATATAGTACCCTGAAGCATGCACAGACCATGCAGTACAGTATAGGGCTGGAGAATGAGAAAGTAAAGTAATGATGTCATATCTAATAATAGAGAGGACATGTCAGTGCTGACTGAGGCTCCACAGCAACTGTGGGAGTGATTGGTGATATTCCGCAGCAGGTGTGAGAAGGATTGGTGAGCATGCGCAGTAAGTGTGAGAGAAGGAGTCATAACTAAAGATAGAACAGGCCGATCAGAGATCGGATGACATACGTGTCATCGGCCGATAAAGATGAAGAGAAAGAGTACATAACCGTGGGAATCGCTTCAATAGATCAGGAGCGATTGTAAGATATATGATGATATAGACATAAGAAAATAGAGGAAAATGAAGAGAAAAATATAGGAAATAATAGCGGCCTGACACTCTATCTTCACATTTTGCAAACCTCTTCATGAGTTCTGTTGATACCATCTCTTTAAACAATAACATGTTAGACAGGATGTTCAGGCTATGCTTTTTCTGCATTGAATCATGTTGAAGATAAGGGTCAAATACCCAATCATGTGCTTATGAGCTAAACTCCCCTGTCAATCTCTCAGCTGAGAGTAGCCAACTCTCTAGACAGGAACTAGCCATAGTGCAGCTTCACATCATGTTAAAAGCACTTCAATGTCAGAATGTAGTTATTTTTCATTTCATCTTACAATTTCTTTTATCCTTATTGCTCAAGATCTACTAGAGATATTTTATCTCATCTTATCAGATCATCAGTAGATCTTATCACAATTATCTATAACACATATTCATTAGTCATCAGATTGCTTACTATACATTTATGACTACATTTCCCACAGATGCTTACTGATGCAGTGCAATGCTGCACATCACTTACTGATACTTCTCACAGATGCTGCACATCTTACTTACATATGCCTGCCCTATAGTGACAGCACATGGTCTGTGTGCCAATCTCTTTAGTATATATAGGGCACTTCTGTAGCATGTATTCCTTAGCTTTATACATCTGAGATATCTGCCTACCAGTGTGACTCATCTTAGGAGTATTGTCTCAATCCTTTCACCTTCACTCCTCTCTTACACTTGTGACCTTGCTGTCTAAGTGTGCGCCTCACATTCAATTAACTAAGACCTGGTAGCTGAGTGGTTCGAGCACCCACCTGGAGTAAGGGAGGTCCTTGGTTCAAACCCAAGTCAAGTCACTATTTTGGCACTGGTGCTGCTCAACAAATCATGCTACTGTATCCATGAGTATTGTTGTGCCTGCAAGTAAGCTGGATACTTTGGCTATACAATCATGTTGGTCTTTCTTTTGCAATAACAAAGGTTATATAAAACAGGTGTTCTTCTGCACAAGAGACACCAAAAATACATCCTAACAACAAGGACAATAATCACTCAGTCTCAGAAACAACACAAGGACTTTATTTAATACCTAAGGACAAGGACAAAAGACACTCAGTCTTGAAAACAACACAAGGACTGAGGAAAAAAAACAAGCTATTGTAGGTTGGCTAAATAAACTACCTATAGCTTAGAACTATACAGTAGCGGAGTGATTGAGGAAGTAGCAGTAATCATATGTTTTCTGTGGAGAGGAGATGAAGTTTATGTGCACATTAGCTTCTGCCAAGTTGCCTAAAAAGGAAGTAGTAAGTCATGCATGCACCAGTTTGCAATTCCAACACTCCCCCTCAAACAGCATGTGCACAGCAGCACATAACTTGGGAGTAAAGCAGCATGAAAAAGAAATAGAAG
>QLPN01001963.1:60927-88918 GCA_003314395.1 Albatrellus ellisii | reverse complement strand
ACTAAGTAAAGTGGAGCTGAGCTCACACTTGTAGTAATAATGCTACACTTTACTTGTAAGTAATATAAAAGAAAAGGAAAAGAGGAAAAGAAAAAAAACTGTTATGAGGTGCCAAAGCAAGTGCCTCATAATATCACCCCCTCTTCATGCAATGCATCACCTGTGACACTTTGTGGGGCCCCCTGACCTGTTGCCCTCCACCCCCCACCTACTCCTTATAGGAGGGGTATGAGAGGGTGTCCCATGCTGGGACAAAGCCATTGGGCATTCACCTGTTGAAGAACCATGGGCATTGGGGAATGCAGGAGGGGGGAATGGTGGTGGCACATTGGGCCCAGTAGTTGGCCTCTTCATGGGCCTGGGCCAGGGCATATTGTGCCCAGAGGTGGTGCTCCCTGATGAAGCTGCATTCTTTGCACCACACAAAGAATGTGGGGTTGGAGTGGTGGTGGTGGGGGTTGGGGTTGGTGGGGTGGTGGTAGGGGGTGTGGTGGCAGTGGCAGTTGGGGCATTGGGCCCAGTGGTGGCCATGTTGGCCACATTTGAAGCAGGCCCCTCTGATTGGGGCCAGGGTGGGGGTTGAGGACATGGAGGACCAGGCCTTGATGTGGTGGTGGGAGGTGGGCCACCAGCCCACTGAGGGGTTTCCCCAAGAGGCCATAGGGGAGGCAGGGAGGGAGACTAGACCAGGGAGGCAGGCTGGGGCATCAGTGATGCACTCCTCCAAAGAGGGCACTGGGGGTGGGCTGAGTGGGATGTGGCAAGGGAGGGGGGACAAAACCAGAGAAAACTCCAGCTTGTAGGGCAAGGAGGACATCTGGGGGGGTAAGGGGTGGGTGGGCAGCAGACAAAAGGGGTAGACCCCTGGGGGATGGGCCAAGGGCTGGTGAGTCCCAGTTGAAGGGAGAGGGGGCTGGGCAGGGGTGGAGGTGGTGTGGTGGTGTCCAAAAGGCAGAGGGCCACCAGGGTGGTGGTGGCAGTGACATCCTCCTCAGTGAAGGGGAGGGGGGAGGTGCAGAGATGGGTGGGGGATTGGAGGAGGGAGAAGGAGGAGAGAGGGGAGGAGAAGGCTGAGGATGGGGGGAGGGAAGACATGTTGGTGATGAATGATTTGGACATGAGGTGACTTCCTTAAGTATGGGTGAGGGGTGAGGTCAGGTGATTTCATAATGTGAATAAGTCTATTCCCAAGCTGCACAATGGTCTAGGTGTGCTTGGCCTTCATTTGTGGAAGTTGTCTATTTCCTGTTGTGCATTCCTCAGATTTCCTTGTGGTTCCCACATGTTGTCTGATTCCAGATATCCCTTCCATTTGACATGATATTGGAGCTGTCCATTGCTTTGCACCCTAGAGCCAATGATTGTTTCCACTTCAAACTCCGTTT
The DNA here is from genome assembly GCA_003314395.1 of Albatrellus ellisii. NCBI lineage: Eukaryota > Fungi > Basidiomycota > Agaricomycetes > Russulales > Albatrellaceae > Albatrellus > Albatrellus ellisii. The sequence continues at coordinate 87,533 of QLPN01001963.1, read as the reverse complement.
CACCTTTGACTATCTCCAGGGGTGGTTTTGTATAGCTGGGACCATGTTTGGGTGTTTCCTTGAATGGTGTAAGAAGCAAGAGATGAAACACAGGATGGATCTTCCATTTCAGTGGTAACTTGAGCCAGTAGGTAACAGGTCCAAGGACTTCTTTGATGGGAAAAGGTCCAAACTGTTTTGGGGCTAGTTTCATCTTTGGGTATCAGAGTTTAAGGTTTTTTCCATCTAACCATACTTGGTCTCCTTCTTTGTACATGATGAAGGTATTTCCATGTTTATCACATGAGTCCTTGGTTATTTGATCAGTGAGTTTCTGACTTGCAGTTACTTCTTCTCATATGTGTTGCATGTGTTGGAGTTGATTTGCTGCTTCTGGTGTGGATGTAGTGATTGGTTTAATGGTGAATTGGGGTTTGTGTCCCATAAGAATCTCAAAAGGGGATCTTCATGTAGTGGAGTGAACATGATTATTGTGTGAGAATTTGGTGAAGGGGAGTAGTTTGAGCCAATTTGCTGGTGATTGATTTCTGAGGGCTCAGAGATACTGTTCTATTTTTTGGTTAACTTGTTCCATTTCTCCATCAGATTGTGGGTGGTAAGCAGTTTACATCACTGAGGTAATTCCTAACACTTTCCAAATTTCCTGTGTGACTTTAGAAGCAAATTGGGGTCCTCAATTGGAGATGATTTTGTCTAGAAGGCCAAAACACTTCCATGCATGGTCTAAGAATAATTGCACAGTTTCTGAGGCAGTGATGGTCTTCTTGCATGGTGTGATAATGATAGCTTTTGAGAATTTGTCAACAATGACATTGATTGAGTCAAATCCATTGACTTCTGGAAGATTGGTTCCAAAATCAGTAGTGATGTGTTGCCAAGGTTCTTCAGGGGTTTCAGTGGGAATAAGCAGAGCTTTCATGGGATGTGTGTTATTCTTGGTTGATTGGCATGTGGCACATCCTTCTATGTATGCTTTGATGAATAAAGACATTCCCAGCCACCAGTAGTCATGTTCAATGAGTTCATATGTTTTCCATCTTCCTGGGTGTCCAGCTGGTGCTGAGTCATGGTGAATACATATGACTTCTTTCCTTAATTCTTTGTTGTCTGGAATATAGATTTTTCCACAGAAAAGAAGGAGTTCATCTTTGTAGTTCCATTCTTGGATGCTTTGGGTTAATTTCTGAGGTCCGAGACTCTTGATTTTCCAGAACATTTCTTGGGAAAGTGCATCAGATTTGAGCTGTTCAATAATTTGTTGTCTGATAGTCTTTGGTCATGTATGTGTCAGGTGTCTTCCCATGGCATTAATGTAGAATACTTTTGGATTTAGCACTGTAATGTTGGAATTATCCAAAATTACCCCCTCCTCATGGTCTGGCCTCCTGGTCAGACAACCAGCTTTATTGAGGGCTCCAGGATGGTGAGAAATTGAAAAGTTGAAACAGGAAAGGAATAGGCTCCAGCAGGCTTGTTGTTGGTTAAGTTGTTTAGCCATAGAGAAATATTTGAGATTCTTGTGATTGGACCATATGTTCACAGGATGTGGGCCTCCTTCGAGGTAATGGTGCCAGGTTTCAAGGGCATGAATGATGGCAAGCAATTCCTTATTGTAGATGACATAGTTATGTTCTGGCAGAGTCATTTGTTTGGACAGGTAGGCAACAGGGTGCCAGTGGGAATCCAGGCCTTGTTGGGATAGTATCACACCATAATCAAAATCTGAAGCATCAGTTTTAAGTTTGAAAGGGGCATTGAAGTCTGGTATCAGAAGGATCAGAGTCATGGTAAATGTGTGCTTCAGTTGTTCAAAAGTGGATTGCTGAGCATTGTTCCATTCCCAAGGTTGATCTTTACATGTTAATTCCATAAGAGGTTTGGTCATTTTAGTGAAATCTTTGATGAAGTGTCAGTAGAAGTTTCCAAACCCTAAAAATGACTGTACATCTTTGACTTTCTTTGGGATAGGCCATTCAGTAATTGCCAATAGTTTGGCCAGGTCCATATGAACTTGATCATGGGAAATGATCATGCCAAGATATTCTATGGATTCTTTCTCAAAGAAGCATTTTTCTGGTTTTAGGAATAAATCTCATTGATAAGATGTTGTAGAACTTGGTGAACTAATTTCTAGTGTTCTGATAGATTGTTTGAAAAGATGAGGATGTCATCCATATAGATGACTACATGTCCTGTGGTGATAAGATCATCAAAGAGGGTGTTCATCATAGATTGGAACATGGCAGGGGAGTTCTGGAGTCCAAAAAACATTATGGTTGGTTCCCATAATTTCCCATCAGCTATAAACATGGCTTTGTACTCATTGCCTTCTTTGATTCATATGTTGTTGTAACCCCATTGTGAGTCTAATTTGGTAAAGATCATGGTGCCTTTGAGTTTATCAATCAGTTCAGAAATAAGGGGCAGCAGATATTTGTTGGCAATTGTTCGTTTGATTAACCTCCAATAATCCTGACAGGGATGTAACTTGCCATCTTTCTTTCCAACAAAGAAGAAGGGAGCTGCCCAAGGAGAGTTTGATGGATGGATGTACCCCTTTTTGCTATATTCAGAGATGAACATGTGGAGCACTTCTCATTGTTTGTTGTCAATGGGGTAAGCTTTTCTGGCATAGGATTCTATTCATGGTTTTAGATCGATTGCATGATCCCATGAGCAGCATTTTGGTAACTGGGCAGAGGCTTCTTTGTTGAAGGCTTTTCCTAGGTCATGATAATGGAATGGGACTAGATCCATGCCTTTTCCATTGCATTGGATATTCATGGCTATCTGCATGGATAGGGTGGTAAAGAAAAGGTTTAACCCATTGATTGTCCATTGATCTTTGATTTGGTTAGGAGGTTCATCTTCTTTGGAGAATATTGATGTGTTATCTGGTGAAGATGGGTTGTGTTATGAGGCACTTGCTTTGGCACCTTGTAATGGTTTTCTATTTCTTTTTTTCTTTTTCTTTTTTTATATTCTACTTACTATAAGCATAGCATTAACTACAGCAGTGAGCTTAGCTCCTACTTATAGTAAGGACTTATTTCTTTTCTCTTTATAGTACTTAAGTATTTACATACTTATGTGTGAGCTTAGCTCCAAGTACTATAGAGACTTATCTTTTCCTTTCTTATCTTTCTTTCTTTATTATAACATTCACTTGCTAAGGACTATTACTATACAATTAGCAAGGACTCATTTCTTTTGTCATTACTTACCTTTGTTTATCTCTAGTTCATTTCATGCTTGTGGCTGAGCCACTTGCTATACCTACAGATGCATCTTTAGTCATGTGATCTTGTTGATTGCTGCACAATCATCATTGATCCATGAACTTTAACTAGTTGTACTGTCTTTAGATCTCCAGTTTCATCTAAGTAGTTCAAAGACTGGCAGTCTTAAACCCCAGTCTTGTCAACTTCACAATCTAGGGAATCTCCTATACTGCACTTGACCTAAGCTTGTTACAAACTCACTTCACTCTAAGAACTAAGTCTAAGATCTCTAAGCCATACTAAGCATCACTAAGACATCATAAACTTGGCACTCTGGATCCTCATTTAGTCATTGGTGGTATCATCCTCATCACTATCTTGTTGATCCCTCTCTTCATTGTCATCAGGAATGGTTATTACACTTATCAAACACATATCCATTACCTTGTTACCAGGGGTATTGTTATAGCAGATCTACCCTAAGATTGTCCAATAGGCTGCTCTTAGCAGGTTGCATTTGGCTGGGCATTGTGACAATGAGACAGTGTCTTGGGTCCAGTCAATGTTCAGGTTGTGTTCTCTTAGCCAATCAGTTCCTAAGATAACATCTTCCTTTCCTAGATCAGTAATATAGAACTTGTTGGTTTCTATGTGTGGTGGTTTGGGCATTTTCTTGATTTGTAAGGTGATTTGACACATATGTGTGATATCACCTCCTATATTCTTAGTTCCATCAATATTTTTTACCAGTATTTATCAGTCAAGTTTCTGGGTTGGTAATTGATGGAGGCATACAAAATCTTGATGGATTAAGATTCCAGTTGCCCCACTATCAATAAGGGCTTTGGTGGCAACTTTCTGATTTCTTATGGAGATTTTGACAGGGATTTGAATGGAGGGAGTTCCATTATATTTTGAGAACAATATGTACAGTTCATTGTCCAAATTTGAGTTCCTGCTCACAATGTCCAGTTTAGAATCAGTTACTCCTTTGTCCATCACTGACTTCAGAGATCTTAAAAACTCTGGGTGATCTTGAAGAGATCCTGCATTTCCACTTTGTCTTTGTTGGATAATTTTGTGAGGCCATGGGAAATGGTGATCATGGGGTCTTCTTCTTTGTTATGTTCTTGGGCTCCCCTTATTGCATAAGCAGGCTTGGGTGTTCCATAGTTCTGGTCATGTTTGACCTTGCATTCTCTGCCAAAATGTCCTTTGATACCACATCTGAAACAAGCTCCTTCTCATCTCCTTATGTCATGTTCTTCATCTGATAATCTTCCAGTCCTGGTAAATCCTGCACATGTGAATACTTCTCTTTGGAATGTTTCTATTGGTGAGAAGTCTTTGATTGCATGTATAGTGCATGGGTTTAATTTCTGTAGACAAGAGTTGTTATCCCCTTTGAGTAAATCATCAGGGTACAGGAATTGTCCACCTAGACCATATTTGAGGCTGTTCTGGAAGTTGTTGCTTGATCAGTTCTGGTCCAACCTTATGGCAAGATCTTGCCATTCTTTCAAGGTTGTGGTGATTTGTCCCTGGTTGTCACAATGGTGTCTTTGATGTCTTTCCTGAGACCATTCTTAAATTTCTTGATCTTGGTTATGTCATTATAACCCATGGTGTTGGTGATGAAGTTGAATACCATGATGTATTCTGAAGCAGTGCCTCTTCCCTGGACTAACCTATCCAGGTTGTTGTGTGATAACTCCCCTTCATTACTTGGGTAGAATTTGTCACCAAATTGTTCCTTGAATTGTTTCAAGGTGAGCATTGAAGGGGTTGTGGTGAGCTTATCAATGATTTGTCTGGCCCATGTTCCAGCAACCATTCCTTCTTTGCAAAAGGATAATGCAAAGGTGATTTTGTCTGTATTGTCTTCAAAATTTTTGGTAAAATAATGGAGTTTAACCTTTCAGATAAAGTCTTTGGCAGTGGATTCAGTTCCAGAAAACTTGGATGGCTTATTGAGTTGGGGTTCCTTGGAGGAAGTGGATGACATTGATATGTGCTGTGCCAGGCTGAAGGGGAATACCAACCACAACCACAACAATTTCTGGAGGGTGTGAGCTGTAAGGTTCTCTAGACACCAAGGTAGAGAGAGTTAGTAGTTAAGAGTGATAAGTGTGATAGCATGATGCAACTGGGGCAACAAAGGGAAATGTGACTTGGGCAACAAACTGGCAATATGACGTGATAAAGAGAATGCAATGCAATGCAAGGGAGAACACAATAGAGAATGCAACACAATGGAGACACAATGCAACACAATATAGACTGCAATGCAATGGGGAATGCAATGCAATAATAGATGTGATCTATGATGAATGTGCACTTTCTTGGTAATGAGACACATGGAGGGAAGATCAGAATGCACTTTTTGCAAATGGACTCAGACAGGGAGGAGAGGTCAAATCATGAGCAGGGGAAATCTATTCATTCTGGCTGACAATGCACTATCTAAATACAAGTCTAGCTCCAAGGCTGGAGCACAACAAAACAAAACAGAAATTTTACAGTGTAGGGTTGATCATAGGTATATTTGAAATGCAGTGGAGTCTGGACACAAGTGAATAAAGTATCATACTATAGTGGATGAGTGAAAGAGGAAAAGCACCAATTGCACCAAATGCTGACTTCATGACTTATGCCTCCATGGTTACTTTGGCAGGCCTGGACCACACCTCAGCCTATTCATCCTATCAGTCCTGCTCCTCATCAGCTGAACCCAGTATTGTATTCTGATGTCTAAGCAATTGGGCAATTGATGTGACAGTGAATGATTGTCACATGTGGTGTGTTAATGTCACTGTGTTCACCTTTTGTTGCTGATGGTTGTTTTCCAGCATTACATGTGCATGGTGCTCATCAACATGTTAGCCATTCTTGGTATAGTTGATTGAGCTCTCTTTGGGTTCAGGTGATTTGTTGTTGATGTTGGATCAATTAGGTTTGAACTCGTAGTTCCAGGGGTAGTTCTTGATTGAATGAAAGGGGTAGAGAAGGTAATGGTTTTATCTCCTGAAGTTGTCACTTGAGGAGTAAAAGAAGGTTTCCACTTGAGGAAGGTTTTCTGAAACATTGATGGGCATTCATGGTCTTAGGGGTTCTGAGTGAGTTCCTGTGCAAGATTCTGATTGTATGAGACTAGAGTCTGCATATATCCCTAAAGATGGGAGACTGGGCGCACTCGACTAATGATCACTCAAAAGAAGAGGAAATCCAGCCATAACTAGCTAGAGTATATTCAACTATCTAAGAAGACACTATATACTCTAGCTATACGCACACGGACCAGCACAGTAACTAAAGGGCAGGTCAACTAGACAATACCCACAGTAAGTATAGTACCATGCAGCTATCTCATGGTATGACCTCATAGTCTAGAATAAGTCTAGGCCCATCTAGACTACTAAAGGAATGTAAGTAGAAATAATTAGATGTAGATCAGATAAGATGAAGATAAGATGATCTAATCTAATCATAATCAAAGGAAAACAGAAAAGAAAGTAAAAAGAAATAAAAGGCTAAATGCATCAAATAATGGCGCCTGACAGATTGTGATCTTGGTATAAGACTTTGTCAGTATTCAGGGATTGTAGGTAATGAAGATACTCATTTAGGAGATACTTTGATGTAATAGTAGTCCAATTTGTTTGTGAGATCCCAGCAAACAATAACTTGGTCTTCATTGGGTTTGTCTGTGTATTCTTTGTATATCCACTGGTTGTGTTTGTCATAGAAGGTGTGTTCACCCTTGGTGTTGGTGTATTCTTTGAGGGTAACAGGGATATTGTGAGGCACACACTATGGCAGTGAGGTCACAACTGAAAGAGAGGGGAATTGGTGAGGGATGGAGACAATACAGCTTAGAGTAGTCACACTGTATAGCAGATATCTCAGATGTATAAAGCTAAAGAACTATCTACTACATGAGACTTCTTATATACTACAGGGATTGGTGCACAGACCATGTGCTGTCACTGTAGGGCAGGTGTATGTAAATAAGATGCACAGCATCTGTGAGAAGTATCAGTAAGCAATGTGCAGCATTGCACTGCATCAGTAAGTGTCTGTGGGAAATGTAGTCATAAATGTATAGTAAGTGGTCTGATGACTAAATGAGCATGAGTCATAGATAATTGCGATAAGATCTACTGATGATCAGATAAGATATCTCTGGTAGATCTTGAGTAATAAATATAAAAGAAATCGTAAAATGAAGAGAAAAATAAGTACATCCTGACAGATATGGTTCTTGAGAATTTGTCTATGTTGGTGGCAAGCTTCAGTGTCTAGCAAGATTTCTTGATGAATGTTTGCCAAAAGAAGAGGAATTTCAGTTGTAACTGGTAGACTGTTTGAGAATACAACCTGGTGTTCCTGATTTGTATGAGTGAAGTAAACAAGTTGATTGTTGACATAAAAGAGTTTGTTGCTGCTGTTGTATTGGAGGTAATTGGGCCACTGGTGATTGGTTATGTCTAGGGTGATAGTGTTGGTAGGAAGGAGTTGATTGTGGTAATCTCCAGGGAGATTGGATGATGTGGAAGCCATAGTGAGATTGCATGCTTTTTAGAAGCATGGTTTGTTTGTTAGGAGGAGTTCAGAGTCTTGTCAAAGTGCTAAGAGCAGCCTATTGGATGGTCTTAGGGTGTCAGAATGTACTTATTTTTCTCTACATTCTATGATTTCTTTCATCCTTATTGCTCAAGATCTACTAGAGATATCTTATCTCATCTTATCTGATCATCAGTAGATCTTATCGTGATTATCTATGACTCATGTTCATTTAGTCATCAGGCTGCTTACTGTACATTCATGACTACATTTCCCACAGATGCTTATTGATGCAGTGCAATGCTGCACATTGCTTACTGATACTTCTCACAGATGCTGTGCATCTTATTTACATATGCCTGCCCTACAGTGACAGCACATGGTCTGTGCACTGATCCCTGTAGTATATAAAGACTCTCCTGTAGTAGATAGCTCTTTAGCTTTATGCATCTGAGATATCCACTACACAGTGTGACTCTTCTTAAGGTGTATTGTCTCCTCCCTCACCAATCCCCTCCTCCTTTCAGTTGTGACCTTGCTGTCTTAGTGTGCACCTCACATAGGGAAGGTTTGCTATAACAATACCCCTGGTAACAAGGTAGTTGATACATGCTTGATAAGTGTAGTAACCATCCTGGATGACAATGAAGAGTGGGATCAACAAGATAGTGATGAGGATGATACTGCTGATGGCTAAACAAGGATCCAGAGTGATAAGTTTAGGATGTCTTAGTGATGCTTAGAGTGACTTAGAGATCTTAGACTTAGTTCTTAGAAATGAAGTGAGTTTGTAATGAGCTTAAGTCAAGTGCAGTAAAGGAGAACCCCTAGGTTGCAAAGTTGACAAGACTGGGGTTTAAGACCGCCAGTCTTTGAACTACTTATACGAAACTGGAGATCTAAAGATAGTATAAGTAAATAAGGTTCATGGATCAATGATGATTGCACAGCAATCAATGAAGTCACATGACCTAAGATGCATCTGTAGATATAGTAAGTGGCTCAGCCACAAGCACAAAAAGAATGACAGATAAACAAAGATAAGCAAAGACAAAATAAGATGAGTCCTTGCTAGTTGTATAGTAACAGTCCTTAGCAAGTAGATGTAAATAAATAAAGAAAGATAAAATGAAAAAGATAAGTCTTTTATAGTACTTGGAGCTAAGCTCACACTTAAGTATGTAAATACTTAAGTACTATCAAAGAGAAAAGGAAAATGAGTCCTTACTAAGTAAAGTGGAGCTGAGCTCACACTTGTAGTAATAATACTACACTTTACTTGTAAGTAATATAAAAGAAAAGGAAAAGAGGAAAAGAAAAAAAACTGTTATGAGGTGCCAAAGCAAGTGCCTTGTAACACAAACCCCTTCCCTTCATCACAGACTCACACTTCACACCCCCTTGAGTTAGTGCACTCAGATCTTCATGGTCCCCTCCCTGTTTGTACACACTTGGGATTTAGGTACTGGGTCTCCTTCATAGATGATTACACAAGATTCCAGGCAGTCTTCCCCATTCGTGCAAAGTCAGACACCTTCAAGGCCTTCAAAGCTTTCAAAGCTTATGCCAAAAACCACCTAGGAGCAAAAATCAAGACTCTCTGGGATGATAAGGGAGGGGAGTATATGTCCAATGCTTTCCTACAGTTCACCACAGATGCAGGCATAATTTGACAACACACTGTTTGAAATAGGCCCCAGCAAAATGGTGTAGCTGAAAGGGCTAACAGGACTATGGCTGAGGGAGTTACAGCTATACTAGCTGAGTCTGGTCTGCCTTCATCATTTTGGGGAGAAGCTTTAGCAGCCTATGTCCATGCCTGGAACTGCCTCCCCACTTCTGCCATCTCAAAACCCAACACTCCTTATAAACTATGGCATGGGAAGAAGCCAGATATTTCTCATCTTCAGGTCTGGGGTTGCACTGCTTATGTGCATGTGCAGAGGGATCAGAGGGACAGTCTGGGTCCTCATATGCAAAAAGCTGTCTTGATTGGTTACCCTGCAGGCTACAAAGGTTGGAAGTTCTGGGATCAGTCTTCAAAGACTTGCTTCATTAGTGAAAGGGCTGACTTCAACAAAAGGTACTTCCCAGCTAGGAAGGATGCCTCTACACCTTTACCTTCACTTGCTGTCCCTATCTTGACTTCTGAGCCTGTGCCAGATCAAGGGAGGGGATTATCTGATGCTGATCTTGACACAGACTCTTCTACTCCTGCTCCTGTAGTCCCAGCACCTCCTATTGTTGAAGCAAGTCCTCCCCCATCTCCTACTTCATTGACATCATCTCTAGAAGATCCTATCTCTGCTACTCCATTGACTTCGATTCAGTCTCAATCCCACACCCCTAGTGTTGCTGCTACCCCTTCTCCTACTCCTGCACCTAGAGCTACACCTCTGTGTTGTAGTAATAGGGATTGGAGGGCTCTGGGAGAGTGGTGGAGGGTACACAGGGAGCATACACTGATTGTAGAGAGTTCTGAAGAAGAAGAAGAAGAAGAAGAAGAAGAAGAAGATGAAGTGCAAGTCAAGGAAGAAACTGATGAAGATGAGGAGTTTCTGGGTGCATTTTTCACAGATCCAGGTCATGCTTTTGCAGCTTTGTCAGGCCCAGGGCCTTCAACATACAGGCAAGCTTTGGGACACTCCAACACAAAGCAGTGGACTCAGGCAGCTGAAGAAGAACTTGATGCTCACAGTCACAATGGGACTTGGGAGCTTAATGATCTCCCTCCTGGCCAGAAAGCTATTGGTTGTAGATGGGTCTTCAAGGTGAAGAGGAAGGCTGATGGCTCTGTCAAAAGGTACAAGGCTAGGCTTGTTGCTAAGGGATTCAGTCAGAGGCCTGGTTTCAACTTCAATGAAACCTTTGCACCAACAGCTAAGTTTGCAGTCATCAGAACCATTCTTGCCTTAGCTGGTCTTCATGACTTACACCTCCACTCCATTGACATCTCCCATGCCTTCATCAATGGCAATCTCGACAAAGAGATGTATATGCAGCAGCCTGAAGGCTGTACCTTAGGGAATCCCCAGCAGGTCCTTCAACTTCAGAAATCAATCTATGGCCTTGAGCAAGCCTCTCGAATGTGGTACCAGAAGCCACAGTCTGTCTTGGTCAACATGGGCTTCAAATGTGTGCAAGTTGACTCTAGCATTTATGTTTATAGCAAGGACTCTGTGCAGATCATCCTGCCAGTCTTTGTTGATGATATTACACTTGCATCTAACAGTCTCATAGCTATCCACTCCATCATTAAGCAGCTGTCTTCACATTTCCATCTTTGAGACTTAGGACCCACTTCTTTCCTCCTTGGTATCAAAATCACTTGGGATCATCCAAATCGCACCATCTCTCTCTGTCAGCACCAGTACATCTTAGACATACTCAAATGCTTCAGCATGTGCAATTGCAAGCCTGTCCCCACACCCATGCAGCCAGGACTTCAACTTTCAGCAGCTATGTCTCTGAAGACTCCAGCAGAAGTTGTTGCAATGAAGGACATCCCCTATGTTTCTGCTGTAGGTGCACTACTCTACCTTGCTACTGCCACTCACCCCAATATCTCCCACACTGTCTCCACCCTTTGTTGATTTAACAACAACCCTGGGATGGAGAATTGGAAGGCAGTGAAGCATCTCCTTAGGTATCTCAAGGGCAGTGTTGACTTGAAGCTTTCCTATTCACCCTCCCCTTCACAATCTCAACAGCCCTTCATCACCTACACTGATGCAGACCATGGTGGAGACTCAGACACTAGTAGGTTGACTTCAGGCTATCTCCTTTGTATTGTGACAGGTGCAGTTAGCTGGAGCTCTAAGTTACAATCCCTTGTTGCCCTTTCAACTACAGAGGCAGAGTTCATTGCAGCTGTTGAAGCAGGCAAGGAGATGCTGTGGATGATGAACTCATTGCAGGAACTGGGCTACCCTGTTGAAGGCCCTTCCACTTTCCTTATTTATACCCAGTCAGCTCTCTCTGTGGTGAAGAATCCAGAGCACCATGGGAGGATGAAGCACTTGGATATGAGATACTTTTGGCTTAGGGATGCAGTCGAGGCAGGGATACTTACTCCCATTTATGTCCCTACTGAAGATCAAGTTGCCAATTTGCTAACCAAGTCTCTCTGTGTCCAGAAAGTGGTGAGGCTGTGGGGCATGATGGGATTGACTTAGTGTTAAAGCTAGAGAGTTGCTTCATCAGGAGGGACTGTTGTTATTGAAGGTTCTTCACCAACTCTCTTCTTATTTCTCAATTTCACATTTCCAGCTTCTTACTTACATTTGATGATATCTCCACTTGTGTTGATCTGTTCAAGTTCTAACTCTGCACATATATGGTACACATAGTTATAGTTCAGACTCCACATTTACTTATACTATAAAAGAGTTCCCTGGTGGTGCAGCTTCTTTCTTTAGTCACTCATCTCAGACTCTAGGTACTGTAACTTCACTATTACTATATTTACCTAGTTGCTCATCTTGGACTCCAGTCCCCCACTTAGTGTGGTGTTTGTAGCTCCCCTTTGTTAATTCACAAGTCACTGTCTATCAAAGCTTAACATGAAGTGTGAGTCTGTGATGAAGGGAAGTGGTTTGCATGCATCTTGCCAGCAAAGCAGGGTTCACAAACAGGATCTGGAGGTGAAGGGGATTGTATCTCAAGCCCAGAGACCAGTTTTTGCTTATGTGGTCTATACCTCCATAGTGATGGTGAAAAAGCCTTCTATGCCATAGAGAGGTGTCCATGGGCAAAGTTGACAAAGCAAGAGCAGAGTTGACAACTGGAGGTGGAAGAGGGGTAGTGGTGCCATTGAGATAAGCACAGTTTGAAGAAGCATCGACAGAGGCAGTGAATAGGACAGATCCAGACCTAATGAAGTTCATAACAGTCTCAAGAATGACTGCAGAGAACTGTGTGAATCTGGTAAGGAAGAGAACTGATAGGAGATTGTTTCAGAGGTCTGGGGCATGCAGGACACTTGTAAACTTGAGAGGGCAGAGTTGCTGACCATCTACTTCAGGGACAAAGACCACTAAGCCAATACCTGCAGAGTACACAATTTTATTGTCTGCTAGTTGAACTGGGACTCTGTGAGGTCTGTAATTCTGCTGAAGCCAGTGTTGATGAGGGGTCATGTGGGAGGTGGCTCCTGTGTCAGCACGCCAGAGAGAGTCAGGATTGGTGGGAATAGCTATTGTCAAAGATAGTGAAGCTTCAGGAGAGATGGTGGCAGTACTAGCAAAGTGAGTAGCAGTGAATTCCATGATAGGGAAATCGAGCTGATACAATAAAGGCTTTATAGTGTGAGAGTGAGTGATGCAATATTGATGATACTTGATAGATGAGTATACTTGATAGATGAGTGGATAGGATGCTAGCCAAGATGATGCCAAAGTTTGGGAGAAAGGGTGCAAGTGCTGGTCAAGAGAACACTATGATTTCTAACTCAGGGAGTTAAGACTTTGATATTATTGCAAAGGAACTGTTTGTTAATATCAGCCCAGGGACCTCAGGGGACAATGAGGGAAAAGAAGTGAACTGGCTGGGAATTGAGCCCAGGACCTCCCACATACCTGAAGGGTGCTCTAACCAACTGAGCTACCAGTCCTTGTATAGGGCAAAGTGGGTTAACCATTAAGTGTTGTAAGATGTGCTTTGCTTGATTACCAACAATTACAGTACCTAGAGTCCATGATCAACAACTAAAGAAAGAAGCTGCACCACCTGGAACTCTCATATAGTATGCATAGCTGTGGAGTATGAACTATAACTGTGTGTACTGTGTATGTGCTGAGCTAGAACTTAAACACATTGGGACAAAGAAAGATATAAGTGAATGTAACACAATGTCTGGAAATCCTGAGATAGAGAATTAAGAAGAGAGTTGGTGAAGAACCTTTAATAACAACACATATATGAGAGGCTTGCTTAAGGCCATAGATCAATTGCCAAAGATGATGGACTCGATGTGGACTTCCCAGAGTAAAGCCATCATACTGCTGCATGTAGACCTCTTTCTTGAGACTGCCATTGATGAAACATGTGATATGTCAATGGAATGGAGGTGTCAGTCTCCAATACCTGCTAAGGTGAGATTGGTCCTAATTGCTGCAAATATTACTGTTGTCAGAACATACTCATTTTCCCATCATTTTACTGTATTTTCTGCAAATCTCATTACTTATAATAACTGAGATCTATCCATACTGCAAGATCTATGGGTCCAACTAGATTAGATCTTTCACTATCTTATCTTGGACATCAGCCTGATGCATGACACATATACAATTACTAATTGGGCCACTCACTATATGTTTATGACTTCTCCTCTCACACTTGCTGTGCAAGGCCATGCTTTATGTACTGATGCAGTGTAGTGCTGTGTTTGGCTTGCTGATACCTATCTGAGGGCTATTGGCTATTGGTTGATAATGTCTAGCACCTGTCTACAGTACTATACCTGCTGTAAAGTCATATACTATATATACTATACTGTCTTAGGTCATATCCCCAGCTTTGTACATCTGGAATACTTGCTATAGCTGTGAGGCACACACAAGCATGAAGCCACAGCAATCAAAGGCAAAATAAATGAGGTTAGATGTGACATGGAATGAATAGGAGCAAAGGGGAGACAAGTACTATCAATTAACCTGGTTCACACACTGGCAGATACCCCAGATTGTATTAGCCTATGGAAAAAGACACAAAGAGAATAGTCCCAGGGTCTACCTGGAAGATATCCCAGATGGTCAGAACTGAGGGATATTGGCCTCTACTTATGTACTGTGTGTAAGTGTAGTTCCATCTTGCACATCTCCTAAAAAGTATTATAATGAGTAGCTCAAGTCCAACATTGTCCATGTGAGAGATCATAAGTAAATCTGTAGTAATCCACACTGCATGCAGTAGTTCACTCATGTGTAGTGATGCACAGCATTGCATTGCAATATCTATTTGGTGCAGCAACCATGCTATATATGTGTATCATACCAATAATACTGCTATGAGTTGTGGTGAATGCATGTCAAATGGTAAGAGATAATAAAGACATATCACAAGTGTAAATGGATCAGAAATAATAGAGAAATAGTTCATTTTGGTAAATAATGCACTATTGTACTGTTGCAGTAAATGAGGATATGTACAGGGAAAGTGTGCTAAAGGCACATGGTAAAGCACATCAAATGCACATCATAATTTGGGTCCTGACAACAGCATGTTAGTCCTGTTGTACTGTTGTCTCTCTCTACCTCCAATATCGCCTCTTACTTCTCTCTTTTGTGTATGTGGCTTCACTTTAGCATGTGCCTCACAGCTGTAGGAGCAAAGGTCTCATTAAAGTCAAAATCTGGCATTTGGCTAAATCCTTTGGCAACCAATCAAGCCTTGTACCTCTTGACAGATCCATCAGCATTCCTTTTGACCTTGAAGACCCATCTCAAACCAATAGCTTTTTCCCTTGAAGCAAGTTGGCTAGCTCACAAGTGCCATTTCAACTGTGGGCATCAAGTTCTTCTTCAGCTCCTTGTGTCCATTGCTTTGCATTAGAGTGTGCCATATCCTGCCTATATGTAGATGGTTTAGGGCATAACACAGCTGCAAAAGCACAAGCCAGATATGTGAAAAATACATAGGAAACTCTTCATCTTCTTGTTTGAGTTTTGCTTGTTCTTCTTTTTCTTCCCCAGACTTTCAATAATAGGTGTTGACACTCTATATACCTTCCACCACTCCCCTGGAGTTCTCCTCTCCTAGAGTTCTCCTCTCCCTAGTACTACAACACAGATGTCTAGCTCAAGGTGGAGGAGAAAGTGTAGGGCAGCACTACAGGAGTGTGAAGGGGACTGAGTCAAAGTCAAAATTGTGGCAGAAGTGGGATCTTGTAAAGATGAAGCCAACAATGTAGGGGATGCAGGAGGACTTGCTTCAACAATAGGAGGTGCTTGGACAATAGGAGCAGGAGTAGAAGAGTCTGTGTTGAGATTAACATCTAAGAACATCCTCCCTTGATCTGGCACAGGTTCCTAATGTGTCAAAGGAACAGCAAGAGAGGGTGGAGGTGAAATAGGTGTATCCTTCCTAGCTGTGGAGTACCACTTTTTGAAGTCAGCTCTCTTACTAATAAAGGAAGTCTTCAAAGTCTCATCCCAGAACTTCCAACATTTGTAGCCTGCTGGATAATCTATAAAGATAGCCTTGCACATATGAGGGCCCAGACTGGTCCTCTGATCCCTTTGCACATGCACATAAGGAGTGCAACCTCAGACTTGAAGATGGGAGACATTGGGCTTCTTGTTATGCTATAGTTTGAAAGGGGTGGTAGCTTTGGACATGTACTCCCCTCCCTTGTCATCTTGATTTTTGCTCCAAGGTGGTCTAAACTTTGTAAGCCTTGAAAGCATCAAAAGTGTCCAATTTTGACCTTAATGCAAAGATGGCATGAAAATGAGTATGGTCATTGATGAAGAAGACCCAATAACAGAAACATGAGTGGGTATGAGCAAGGAGATGACCATGCAAGTCAGAGTGAACAAGCTCAAGAGGGTGTGAAGTGTGACTTTGTGATGAAGGAAAGGGGTTGCATACATCTTGTCTGCTAAGCATAGCTCACAAACAGGATCCAGAGGTGAAGGGGACTCAATGATAAAGCCAGAGATGAGATTCTGCTTCAAAATGTGATCAATGCTGCCATAGTGGTGATGACAGAGTCTTCTATGCCATCAAGTTGTGTCCAAGGGCAAAGTCAACAAAGATAGAGCTGGATTGATGACTGGAGGTGGAATTGGGATAGTGGAGCCTTCAAGATATGCACAATTTGAGGCATTGATACTAGTTGTGAATAAAGCAGAGCCAGATTATGTTGTTGTTGTTGTTGTTGTTGTTGTTGTTGTTGTTGTTGTTGTTGTTGGTGGTGGTGGTGGTGTTGGTGTTGTTGGTGTCATCATAAGGTTCTTCTACATCTCTCCTATCTATTTCTCAGTTTTGCATTTCCAGACTTCTACTTATAATTATTTATATCTCAACTTCTATTGATCCATCAGTGTTCTAACTCCACACATACATTGACACACCTACATACTTTCATACTCCAATGCTACACATACTATAAAATAGTACTTGGTAGCACAGCTATTTCATTAGTTACTCACATTGGACTCTAGTCCCCCATGCAGTGTGGTGTTATAGTACTCCCTATCAATACCACAAGTCACCTTCTGCTAAGAGTGGCCTATTGGATGGTCCTAGGGAAAGTTTGCAATAACTATACCCCTGGTAACAAGGTAATTTGTATGTGTTTGATAAGCATAGTAAACATTCCTGATGATGATGAAGAGTGGGATCAATGAGATAGTGATGAGGATGATACCACTGATGACTAAACAAGGATCTAGGGTGACAAGTTTAGGATATCTTAGCAATGCTTAGAGTGACTTAGAGATCTTAGACTTAGTTCTTAGAAGTGAAGTGAGTTTGTACCAAGCTTAGGTCAAGTGCAGTATAGGAGAATCCCTAGATTGTGAAGTTGACAAGACTGGGGTTTAAGGCCACCAGTCTTTCAACTACTTATACAAAATTGGAGTCCTAAAGATAATACAGTAAGTAAGGTTCATGGATCAATGATGATTGCACAGCAATCAATGATGTCACATGGCCTAAGGCACATCCACAGGTATAGCAAGTGGCTCAGCCATGAACACAAAATGAACAAGAGGTAAACAAAGATAAACAATGAAGAAATAGGACAAGTCCTTGCTAATTGTATAATAATAGTCCTTAGCAAGTAAATGTGAATAAATAAATAAATAAAGATAAAAGGAAAAAGATAAGTCCTTTATAGTACTTGGAGCTAAGCTCACACTTAAGTATGTAAATACTTAAGTACTATAAAAGAGAGAAGGAAAATGAGTCCTTACTAAGTAAAGTGGAGCTGAGCTCACACTTGTAGTAATAATACTACACTTTACTTAGTAAGTAAGATAAAAGAAAAAGAAAAAAGATAAAAGAAAACCGTAATGAGGTGCCAAAGCAAGTGCCTCATAACAATTACCTGACAATCAAGGATATGATGCAATATTAGTTGTGGTAGATCATTTCTCCAAAATGATTCATACAATGGTGACAACATCAGATGTGATGGCAGAAGGAGTTGCATGATTGTTCAGAGATAATATTTGGAAGCATCATGGACTACCCAAGAAAATTCTTTCAGATCATGGTCCACAATTTGCTTCCAAAATGATGAAAGAGTTGAACAGATTTTCGGGCATAAAAACAGCATTATCCACAGCATATCATCCACAAACTGACAGCCAAACAGAATGAATTAATTAAGAGATAGAGCAATATCTCAGGATTTTCATAAATCACCATCAATCAGATTGGATGAACTGGTTGCCAATGGCAGAATTCTGTTATAATGACAGAGTCAATACATCAACAAAATATTCTCCTTTTGTCTTAAACTCTGGACTAAATCCACATATGGGATTTGAACTGGGCAAGATGTCCACTATTGACTCAGTAGAAAATTTTGTTCAAGGATTGAAAAGGACAAGAGAGGATGCAGAATCAGCACTGAGAAAAGTGGCTGATGATATGAAGAAATATTATGACAATCATAGAGGAGTAACACTGAAATATCAAATTGGAGATAAAGTTTGGTTGGATGCATCAAATATACAAACAGGAAAACCAACTCGGAAATTGGATCATAAAAGACTTGGACCCTATTCAATCATCAAAGTGCTTTCAAATAACACATATGAACTCACACTTCCCAAGTCTATGAAAATCTGTCCTGTCTTCCACATCATCAAACTCCTTCCTTTCACCCCAAATGATATTCCAGAAAGAATCATCAAAGTTCCTCCCCCACCAATCATCAAAGACAATGTTGAACAATATGAAGTAGAAGCAATTATAAATAGCAGAAAATATTGAGGACATACACAATACTTCATAAAATGGAAACATTATCCTGAAGACAAAAATTCTTGGGAACCAGCAGGCATAATAATCAAAGATGTACCCAAGCTGGTAAAAGAATTCCATACATTACATCCAACTGCTATTTGCTCTATTCAACATTGTCTCCTTCCCATCAAATGACTTTCTGAATCAGCTACTTTACCTACTCATGGTTCTGAAGTTGCTGCCAGTCTCAATCTATACAGTGCAGAAGACATCATTATTCCTGCCTGTGGTCAAGGTCTAGTCAATACTCAAATATCATTGGCTATACCAAAACACTGCTATGGGCGTATCACTCCTTGCAGTGGTTTGGCTGTCAAAAACTCTGTTCACACAGGAGCTGTTATGAGGCACTTGCTTTGGTACCTCATAACAGTTTCTTTTTTCTTTCTTCTTTTTATTTTCTCTTATTCTACTTACTATAAGCATAGTATTAACTACAGCAGTGAGCTTAGCTCCTACTTATAGTAAGGACTCATTCCCTTTTCTCTTTATAGTACTTAAGTATTTACATACTTAAGTGTGAGCTTAGCTCCAAGTACTATAAAGACTTATCCTTTTCCCTTTATTTATTTACATTTACTTGCTAAGGACTATCATTATACAATTAGCAAGGACTCCTCTTTCTTGCTTTTATTTACCTTTGTTTATCTTATGTTCATTTCACGCTTGTGGCTGAGCCACTTACTATACTTCATGGACATGTCTTAGGTCATGTGATCTCATTGATTGCTGTGCAATCATCATTGATCCATGAACCTTATTTACTTGTACTATCTTTAGCACTCTGGATTTGTATAAGTAGTTGAAAGACTGGCAGTCTTAAACCCCAGTCTTGTCAACTTCACAATCTAGGGATTCTCCTATACTGCACTTGACCTAAACTTGCTACAAACTTGCTTCACTCTAAGTACTAAGTCTAAAGATCTCTAAGTAACTCTAAATGTCACTAAGACATCCTAAACACATCACTCTGGATCCTTGTTTAGTCATTGGTGGTATCATCCTCATCACTATTTCATTGATCCCTCTCTTCATTGTCATCAGGAATGGATACTATGCTTATCAAGCACGTATCAATTACCTTGTTACCAGGGGTATTATCATATCAGGTCTTCCCTAAGACCATCCAATAGGCTGCTCTTGGCACTTTGACAAAACTCCAAACTCCTCCTAACAACCAACCACACTTCTAGGAAGTGTGCACCCTCAATATGGCTTCTACATCATCTAATCTCCCTGGAGATTACCACAACCAACTTCTACCTGCCAACACTATCATGTTAGACATAACTGACCACCAGCAGCCTGATTACCTCCAATATGACAGCAGCAACAAACTCTTTTATGTCAATAACCAACTTGTTTACTTCACTCATACAAATTAGGAACCCCAGGTTGTATTTGCTAACAGACTACCAGTCACAACCAAAGTTCTTCTTCTATTGGCAAACATTCATTGAGAAATCTCACTAGACACCAAAGTTTGCTGTCACCATAGACAACTTCTCAAAAACCATATCCCCATTACCCTTGAAGAATACACCAACACAGAGGATGAACATACCTTCTACAACAAACACAACCAGTGGATTTACAAAGAATACACAGAAGACCCTAATGACAACCAAGTTATCATTTGCTGGGACCTCACAAACAAATCAGACTACCATTACATTGAAGTATATCCCAAATGAGTTTCTTCATTACCCACAATCCCCAAATACCAACAGAGTCTTATACCAAGATGGCAATCAGAATCTTGCACAGGAACTCACTCAGAACCCCCAAGACCACAAATGCCCATCAACATTTTGGAAGACCTTCCTCAAGTGGAAACCTTCTTTACTCCTCAAGTGATAACTTCAGGAGATGAAACCATTACCTCATCCACCCCTTTCATTCAATCAAGAATCACCCCTGGAGCTACAAGTTCTAACCCAATTAATCCAATGTCAACAACAAATCACCTGAACCTGAAGAGAACTCAATCAACTATACCAAGAATGGCTAACACATCATCCACTTCCTCCAAGGAACCCTGACTTAATAAGCCATCTGAGTTTTCTGGAACTGAATCCACCACCAAAGACTTTATCCAAAAGGTTAAACTCCATTTCTTTACCAAGAATTTCAAAGATAATGCAGACAAAATTGCCTTTGCATTATCCTTTTGCAAAGAAGGAACAGTTGCTGGAATGTGGGCTGGACAAATCATTGATAAGCTCACCATATCCACTTCAATGCTCACCTGGAAACAATTTGAGGAACAATTTGGCAACAAATTCTACCCAAGTAACAAAGGGAAGTTATCACACAACAACCTGGATAGGTTAGTCCAGGGAAGAGGCACAGCATTGGAATATGTCACCATATTCAATTCCATCACCAACACCATGGGTTATAATGACATAACCAATATCAAGAAATTCAAGAATGGTCTCAGGAAATACATCAAGGATACCATCATGACAACCAGGGACAAATTACTAGCAACCTTAAAAGAATGGCAAGATCTCACCATAAGGTTGGACCAGAACTGATCAAGCAATGACTTCCAGAACAGCCTCAAATCCAGTCAAGGTGAATGATTCCTTTACCCCAATGATTTACTCAAAGGGGACAGTGACTCCTGCTTATGGAAATTAAACTCACACACTATACACACAATCAAAGACTTCTCTCCAATGGAAACATTCCAAAGAGAAGTATTCACATGTGCTGGGTTCACTGGGAATGGAAGATTATTGGACAAAGAATGTGACAAAAGGAAGTGAGAAGGAGCTTGTTTCAGATGTGGTATCAAAGGACATTTCAGCAGAGAATGTAAGGTCAAATGTGACCAGAACTATGGAACATCTAAACCCATTTACACCATAAGGGGAACTCAAGAATGTAATGAAGAAGAAGATCCCATGATCACCATTTCCTGCACCTTCATGAAATTATCCAACAAAGACAAAGTGGAAATGCAAGATCTTTTCAAGAACACTCAGAATTTTTAAAGTCACCTGAGTCAGTGACAGACAAAGGAGTAACTGATTCTAAATTGGACATTGCAAGCAGGAACTTGAATTCAGACAATGAACTGTATATATCATTCTAAAAATACAATGGTTCTCCCTCCATTCAAATTCCCATCAAAATCTCCATAAGAAATCAGAAAGTCACCACCAAAGCCCTCATTGACAGTAGGGCAACCAGAATTTTAATCCATCAAGATTTTGTATGCCTCCACCACCTACCAACCCAGAAACTCAAACAACAAATACCAGTAAAAAAACATTGATGGAACTAAGAATATCAGTGGTAATATCACACACACATGTCAAATCACCTTACAAATCAAAAAGACACCCAAACCACCACATGTTGAAACCAACAAATTCTATATTACTGATCTAGGAAAAGAAGACATCATCCTAGGAACTGATTGGTTAAGAGAGCATAACCCAAACATTGACTGGACCCAAGACACCATTTCATTCTCATGCTGTCCAGCCAAATGCAACCCATCTTTGCCAAAAAACATATCAGTATTCTCAGAAGAAGATGAACCCCTTAACCAAATTGAAGATCTATGGACAATCGACAGACTAAACCTTTTCTGAACCACCCTATCCATGCAAATAGCCATGAACATTCAATGCGATGGAAAGGGCATGTATTTAGTCCCACCTCATTATCATGACCTTGGAAAAGTCTTCAATGAAGAAGCCTCCACCCAATTACCTAAATTCCATTCATGGGATCACACAATCAATCTGAAACCAGGGATAGAGCCCTATGCCAGAAAAGCTTATCCCATTGACAACAAACAGAGAGAAGCGCTCCACACATTCATCTCCAAGAATAGCAAAAAGGGGTACATTCATCCATCAAATTTTCCTTGGGCAGCTCCTTTCTTCTTCATAGGAAAGAAAGATGGCAAATTATGCCCCTGTCAGGATTATTGGAGATTAAATGAGTGAACCATCACCAACAAATATCTGCTACCCCTCATCGCCAAATTAATCAATAAACTCAAAGGTGCTACAATCTTCACCAAATTAGATCTCTGATGGGGATACAATAACATACAAATCAAAGAAGGGGATGAACACAAAGCCACTTTCATAGCCAATGGGAAACTATGGGAACCAACCATAATGTTCTTTGGACTCCAGAACTCCCCAGCTATGTTCCAATCTATGATGAATGCCCTCTTTGACAACCTTATTACTGTGGGACACATTGTCATCTATATGGATGACATCCTTATCTTTACAAATGATCTATCAGAACATTGGAAATTAGTTCACCAAGTCCTCCAACACCTTATTGACAAAGATCTATTTTTGAAACTGGAGAAATGCTTCTTCAAGAAAGAATCCATCAAATATCTTGGCATGATCATTTCCCATGATCAAGTCCATATGGATCCAGCTAAATTATTGGCAATCACCAATTGGCCCATCCCAAAAAAGGTCAAAGACATACAATCATTTTTGGGTTTTGGAAATTTCTACAGATGATTCATCAAGGATTTCACCAAAATGACCAATCCTCTCATGGAATTAACATGTAAAGACCAACCTTGGGAATGGAATGACACTCAGCAGTCCACTTTCGAACAACTGAAACACACATTTACCACAACTCTGATCCTTCTGATACCAGACTTCAATGCTCCTTTCAAACTCGAAACCAATGCCCCAGATTTTGATTATGGCACAATACTATCCCAACAGGGCCCAGATTCCCACTGGCACCCCATCACCTACTTGTCAAAACAGATGACCCCACCAGAATGAAATTACATCATCTACAATAAAGAATTGCTTGCCATCATTCATGCCCTAGAAACCTGGCACCATTACCTCAAAGGAAGCCCTCACCCTGTGGACATATGGTCAGATCACAAGAATCTTGAATACTTCTCCATGGCTAAACAACTTAACCAAGATCAAGCCTGACGGAGCCCATTCCTTCCCTGTTTCAACTTTTCAATTTCTCACTGTCCTGGAGCCCTCAATAAAGCCAATCATCTGACCAGGAGGCCAGACCATGAGGAGGGGGTAATTTCGGATAATTCTGACATTATGGTGCTAAATACAAAAGTATTCCACATCAATGCCACAGGAAGACACCTGACACCTACCCAATCAAAGAACATCAGACAACAAATCATTGAACAACTCAAATCTGACACATTGTCCCAAGAAACATTCCAGAAAATTAAGAACCTTTACCACCATGGAAATTAACCCAAGGCATCCAAGAATGGAATTATGAAGATGAACACCTTCTTTTCTGTGGAAAAATCTATGTCCTAGACAATAAAGAACTCCAAAAAGAAGTTGTATGTATTCACCATGACTCAGCACCAGCCAGACACCCAGGACAATGGAAAACTTATGAACTCATCCAACAAGACTATTGGTGGCCAGGAATGTCTTTATTTGTCAAAGCATACATAGAAGGATGTGCCACATGCCAATCAACCAAAAATAACACACACCCCACTAAAGCTCCACTTATTCCCACTGAAACTCCAGGAGAACCTTGGCAACACATCACTACTGACTTCATAACCAACCTTCCAGAAGTCAACAGATATGACTCAATCAACATTATCATTGAAAATTTCTCGAAAGCCATCATCATTACACCATGCAAAAAGACCATCACCACCTCAGAAACCATGCAACTATTCTTGGATCATGCATGGAAATGGTTTGGCCTTCCAGAGAAAATCATTTCCAATTGAGGACCCCAATTCACTTCTAAAGTTACACAGGAAATCTGGAAAGTGTTAGGAATTACCTTGGCAATGTCAACCACTTACCACCCACAATCTGATGGAGAAACTGAACATGTCAACCAAGAAATAGAACAATATCTCTGAGCACTCAGAGATCAATCACCAACAAACTGGCTCAAACTACTCCTGTTCACCAAATTCTCACATAATAACCATGTTCACTCCACTACACAAAAATCACCATTTGAAATCCTTATGGGATACAAACCCAGATTCACTATCAAACCAATTGCTATGTTCACACCAGAAGCAACAAATCACCTCCAACACATACAAAACATACAAGAAGAAGTAACTGCCAGTCAGAAACTCACCAATCAAATAACAAAAGAATCACACAATAAACATGGAACTACCTTCATCATGTACAAAGAAGGTGACCAAGTATGGTTAGACAGAAAGAACCTCAAACTCTGATACCTGAAGATGAAACCAGCCCCAAAATGGTTTGGACTGTTTCCCATCAAGGAGGTCCTCAGACCTGTCACCTATCAGCTCAAACTACTGCCAAAATGGAAGATCCATCCCATGTTTCATCTCTCACTGCTTACACCATTCAAGGAAACACCTAAACATGGCCCTAACTATATGAAACCACCCCTGGAGATAGTCAAGGGCAAAATGGAGTTTGAAGTGGAAAAAATCATTGGCTCTAGAGTGCAGGACAATGGACAACTCCAATATCACATCAAATGGAAGGGATATCCCAAATCAGACAACATGTGGGAACCACAGGGAAATCTAAGGAATGCACAACAGGAGATAGATGACTTCCACAAATGAAGGCCATGTGCACCTAGACCATTGCACAGCCTGGGAATAGACCTATTTACATTTAGAGATCACCTGACTACTCACCTCACCCATACTTAATGAAGTCACTCTGCATCCAAACTATTCATCACCAACAATGTGTTCCCTCCCCCCATCTTCAGCACTCTCCTCCCTGCTCTCCTCCATCTCTCTCCTCACCTCCCCCTACCTCTGTGCCTCCCCCCTCCCCTTCACAGAGGAGGATGCCTCTGCTGCTGCCATTCTGCCTCCACCCCTGCCAAGCCCCCTCTCCCTTCACATGGGACTCCCTAGCCCTTGGCCTATCCCCTGGGGATCTTCCCCTTTCCTCATCCAGCCCCCCACCCCTTACCCCCACCAGGCAACCTCCTTGCCCTACAAGCCAGATCTCTCTCTGGTTCTGTCCCCCCTCCCTTGTCACCTCCTGCACAGCCCACTGCCAGCACCCTCTTTGAAGGAGTGCATCACCAACACCCTGGCCTCCCTCCCAGGCCTCATCACTACCCCTGCCTCCCCAGCAGCCTTGTGGGGAAACCCATCTGTGGGCTGGTGGCCCACCTCCCACCAACATGTCAAGGCCTGGTCCTCCATGTCTGTGAGGTGCACACTAGGCAGTGAGGTCACAACTGAAGAAGAGGGGGATTGGTGAAGGGATGAGACAATACACCTTAGATGAGTTCACGCCATATAGTGGATATCTCAGATGTATAAAGCTGAAGAGCTATCTACTACATGAGAGTCCTTATATATACTACAGGGATCGGCGCACAGACCATGTGCTGTCACTGTAGGGCAGGCATATGTAAATAAGATGCACAGCATCTGTGAGAAGTATCAGTAAGCAATGCACAGCATTGCACTGCATCAGTAAGCATCTGTGGGAATTGTAGTCATAAATGTACAGTAAGCAGCCTGATGACTAAATGAATATGAGTCATAGATAATTGTGATAAGATCTACTGATGATCAGATAAGATGAGATAAGATATCTCTAGTAGATCTTGAGTGATAAGGGTGAAAGAAATTGTAGAATGTAGAGAAAAATAAGTACATTCTGACAAATACCCCCCTTTTTAGGGTGAGATGACTTGATGAGCAAAAGAAACTCCAGTAGAACCAAAGCCCTTTTCACCTTGTTGTGTATCTGTCAGGACGTACTTATTTTTCTATTCATTTTACGATTTCTTTTACTCTTATCGCTCAAGATCTACATGAGATATCTTATCTCATCTTATCAGATCATCAGTAGA
>QLPN01001963.1:5410-51706 GCA_003314395.1 Albatrellus ellisii | reverse complement strand
AAGATATGGGTGATTGGGTTCAGGAGAGACTAAAACAGGTTTTGAGCATCACGCTGTTTTAAGGTTTTCAAATGAGTCTTTTTGTTCCTGATCCCAGTGCCATTTACTATCTTTTTGTAAAAGAACATTCAGTGGTTTTGCTATATCGGAGAATCCTCAAATGAAGTGATGGTAGAAATTTGTGAACCCTAGGAAAGAGCGAACTTCGGTGACAGAAGTTGGGATAGGCCATTCAGCTATTCCTTGGACTTTGACAGGATCCATCATAATTTTGTCAAAGGATATTTTAAGACCAAGGTAATCAATTTCCATTTTCTCAAAGTCACACTATTCAGGTTTTAGGTATAGTTTGTTGTCACATAAGATTTCAAGGACTTCTTTGACTATACAATGGTGTTCTTCCATTGTTGTGGTGAAGATGAGGATGTCATCCATATAGACTACCACTTTGCCCCTAGCGATGAGTTCTCTAAAGAGATGGTTCATCATAGTTTGGAATGTTGTGGGGCTGTTGGTGAGTCCAAAGAACATAACAAGAGGTTCATATAAGCCTTTATTTGTAATGAAGGCTGCCTTCCATTCATCTCCTTCTTTGATACAAACATTGTTATATCCCCATCTGATGTCGAGTTTCATGAATCATTTGGCTCCTTTGAGTTTATCTATCAATTCTGAGATAAGTGGTAGAGGGTAGGAATTTTTGATAGTTATCTCATTGAGGTGTCAATAATCTTGGATAGGACGTAATTCACCTGACTTCTTTTTGATGAAGAAAAATGGAGAAGCCATGGGTGATTTAGAGATACATATGCATCCTGATTTTAGATTTTCTTCAACAAATTTCTCTAACTCTTGTTGTTCAACAAAGGATAGGTTATACACCTTTCCCATGTGCATCTTTGCTCCGTGCTTCAATTCAATAGCATGATCCCAAATTCTCTTGGGAGGCAGTTTGTCAAACAAATCTTTTTCAAAAACAGATTTGAACCCATGATATGCTTTTGGGACAATATCTTCAAAAGATTTCTTTATCTTTTTCTTTTCTGCCTCTATCACTAAGTCTTGAGATATATTTCGAATTGCAGCATTCTTCTCATCATCTCCTATCATGATGCAGAGAATGCGATCTTCCTTTTGTACTTCATCATCATCGTCATCATCAACTTCCACTATTTTTGGTATTTCCTTTTTCAAATTTTCCACTTTCTTCTTTTTCCATTCCTTCCTGTCTTTGACAACTCATACATGACATCTTCATGGACATCTAGTAAACAAGATCACTCCCGTATTCCAGTCAATTTCAGGATTGTGGATTTTAAGCCAAGTTTCTCTGAGTATGAGATTGACTTTTCCTAGACCTGTAACACAAAATGTTGTTCATTCTGTATGGTTTTGGACTTTGACTATTAAATCCACTGTTTTTGTGATGGATCCTTGTTCATTTTTGGTTCCATCTACATTATAGACTGGTATAGCGATCAGAAGCCTTTTTGTGTTTAGATGATTCGTTTTCACGAACTCTTTGTCTATGTAACATGTAGTGGCTCCTGAATCTAAGAGTGCTTCGATTGTTACTATCTGTCCATTCTCTGGTACTTTTATCTCGATTTTAACCATGGGTAAGCTCATCTTGATTCCCATGATTATGTGCTTTTCTTTTTCTTGAGAGGGCATACTCTCAGATGTCTCTTTCTTTTCAGTCTTGATCTCTGATGCAATGTTGTTAAATACTATTTTGTCAATAGGATCACATACATTTGCATGATCAACAGCACCATCGTCCAGAGTAAGTACTGAAAACATATTCTTGGACAGTCCAGCTGTTGAATCTAGTGCATACACACACACACACACTGTCATTTGGCTCCCCTTCCTCTTCCCACACATATTACTTACATAGTATATACGTACATCTACTTACAACCACGTACTTCTACCTCCAAGGCCATTCACACTCCACACACTTTTCCAGGATGACATGTGTCCCTCCCACTTAGGCAGTCATTGTACTTTAACTTACTACTCCACTCAAACTTTACCTACCTCACACTATATAAGATGGACACTTACACTACTACTACTCAGACATCTTACCATTTGGTCTGAGTAAGTACTTCACTCATCTCCCCATCTTCACTTATACTTATAAGACTCTGCAGCTCTCTATTACTGCCTGGTGTTGCCTTACTGCATTCGCCTTTACTAATCATGCTGCAGACATGCAACCTACTCACTACCCCTTTGGGGATATGCTGCTGAATATCACCACAATCATAACAGTTCTCATTGCCTGCCATAACCTGCACTCACACCAGTGACATCTACTGGCTGTCCTTTGCAAAACCCTGTTGTTTCCTTCTCTCCCCTTCATCAAATATCAGCTTCTTGAAGTCCACTGTGGACATCTGCCTTATCTCCTTGTGTATTTCCCTGATATTCTTCCTTTGTGGACAAACATTTGCCCTATGCCCCTCCTTTCTGCAATTGAAGCAAATCAGGGGTCTTCTTCTCTGTGCTGTGTCTACATCCATAGGCACTGTTGTGTTGCTTGCCCTTTGTGTGTTCATGTTTGGCTGAGGATTGGCCTGTGTATATCTGGGGGTCCATTGTGAGGGTCCCCTAGATTGCATAAGCTGGTGATATTCTCACATGTGCCTATCTGCTTGCTGAGCCATTCTTTGCCAATCAAGGTAGGTAGTGGGGAGCGGACTGATATTGTAGACACAATTCAATACGTCACTGTTCAATCCTCTTTTGTAGCAGTCAATGAGTGCATGCTCATCATATAGTGTTTTTGCTGCCAAAAGAAGGAACTCAGTGGTGTATTCGTCCACTGTTTTCCCCATTTGCCATAGTCTGTGTAGGGCTTGCTGCGCAGTGTGTGCTTCATCTGGATCACTGAATTGCTCTCGTAATTTCATATCAAATTCCACCCAATCTCAGAATCCACCCAATCTCAGAATGGCATGGGGTATAGTGGATTGAGGGGGTTAGCCTCATGGAGTCATTGTTTCATGACTTGTAGATTTCGCCATGCTTCTGCTGATCCTCCTATCATATAGGAGAGGGCATAGGTGATACAATCACTATCTGACCATGTTTTTGGCTATATCTGCCATTGTTGTCCCCAAGCTGATTATCGCATCGCCTTGTTCCTTCTGTATTCACTGCTGCTGCTTCATCTGATCATTCATCATCTCCATCACTTCCTCCACATCTAGAAGTCTGAGCCTTCTTGTTTTGTCTGCTTCCATTCTTTCCCTTTCTCGTTCTACTGAGGAATCTTCTACCATTGGTGCAGGTTCTCTCAGATCCCAGTTGCTCAATCCTGGTTGTGTCATCATTCATTTCTAAAGATGAATGCCTGGGGGAAAGAATTGTAATATGGGCTGGAGCGATCAAGGTAGTTTGGAAAGAAATGCCATGGGAATTCCTCAGGGTGTTCATTGTAGTAGGGATTATGAAGCTTGAAGAACCAGATTGCCTGTTGTTGTCAGTAACTGTAGGCATTGGCATAGAAGTGGAGGAGAGCAATAGAAGTTGACCGATGAGTTGGTGGTGAAAGAGAGCTGAATTTGGTGTAGGATTTGCCAGATCTAGTTCTCTTTTCTGAGCATAGTATGTGCAGAATGGTGAAAATAAGATTGTGTGAAGTGAGAACTCACTATTCATTTTTCAAGGGAATAGGCCTTTCAACACAAAATGGAAGGTGGAGGTATGAAAGTACGTACTAGTATATAAGTACTACTAGTATATACAAAAGAGATTCTGTTATAGTAGAAAGGTATAGTACTCCTGGTCCAAACAGTTGTCAGGAGGTTCTGCGATGCCCCACTAAGTGGTAGACACCCTAGCACTGCTCGCTGAGGCAATATATGGCCTGGCGCTGCAGCTGAACTATGAAGAATGGGAACATAATTACAATACAATGCTCTCTTGAGCAAGGAGGGAGGGGAATGGTGGTTTGGAAATGTGTGATGTGGGAGGAATGTTATGAGGTTGCTGAAGTGGAGCTTTATACAATTGTGAGGTGCACACTAGGCAGCAAGGTCACAACTGAAGAAGAGGGGGATTGGTGAAGGGATGAGACAATACACCTTAGATGAGTTCACACCATATAGCAGATATCTCAGATGTATAAAGCTGAAGAGCTATCTACTACATGAGAGTCCTTATATACTACAGGGATCAGTGCACAGACCATGTGCTGTCACTGTAGGGCAGGCATATGTAAATAAGATGCACAGCATCTGTGAGAAGTATCAGTAAGCAATGCACAGCATTGCACTGCATCAGTAAGCATCTGTGGGAATTGTAGTCATAAATGTACAGTAAGCAGCCCAATGACTAAATGAATATGAGTCATAGATAATCGCGATAAGATCTACTGATGATCAGATAAGATGAGATAAGATCTCTCTAGTAGATCTTGAGCAATAAGGGTGAAAGAAATTGTAGAATGTAGAGAAAAATAAGTACATTCTGACAATGTCCTCCCCCACCCCAGCCCCTCCAAGAGGGGTGTGCTTCAAGTGCAGCCAGCATGGCCACCACTGGGCCCAATGCCCCAACTCCCACTGCTGCCACACCCCATACTCCCACCTGGTTCACCCCCAGAACCAGACCTACAACCCCAACTCCCACCACCACCACCACTCTGACCCCCCATTTGTGGCCTGGTGTGAGGAACAAAAGTTCCTCATGGAACACCACCTCCATGCCCAGTATGCCCTTGCCAGAGCCCACAAGGAGGCCTACTACTGGGCCCAACACCTTGCCACCATCCCCCAGGATAGTGACAGCCCATGGTCTGTGTGCTGTCTCTCTTAGTATATATATAGGGCACTTCTGTAGTAGATAGTTCTTTAGCTTTATACATCTGGAATATCTGCCTTTCAGCATGACTTCATCCTGAGTGTATTGTCTTGTCCCTTGCCTATCCCCTCTTCTTACTTTTGTGACTTCACTGTCTAGTGTGAGCCACACACACTATGCTAAGAGCAGCCTATTGGATGGTCTTAGGGAAGATCTGTAACAATACCCCTGGTAACAAGGTAGTGAATATGCGCTTGATATGCATAATAGATGTTCCTAATGACAATGAAGATTGGGATCAACGAGATAGTGATGAGGATGATTCCACCAATGACTAAACAAGGATCCAGAGTGACAAGTTTAGGATGTCTTAGTGATGCTTAGAGTGACTTAGAGATCTGAGACTTAGTTCTTAGAGAATGAAGCGAGTTTGTAACGAGCTTAGGTCAAGCACAGGATAGGTGAATCCCTAGATTGCAAAGTTGACAAGACTGGGGTTTAAGACCACCAGTTTGTCAACTATTTATACAAAACTGGAGATCTAACTATAGTAAAGTTATGCAGTAATGCACAGTAAGTAAACGAACGTTGCACAGTAATTGTGCAGTAAGTACACATCCATGTGATATAAGTGGCTCAGCCACAAGTGCGAAATGAGCAAGAGATAAACAAGGATAAACAAAGGTGAGATGGGATGAGTCCTTGCTAATTGTATAATGATAGCCCTTAGCAAGTAAATGTTATAATAAATAAATAAAGATAAAGAAGAAAAAGATAAGTCTTAATATAGTACTTGGAGCTAAGCTCACACTTAAGTATGTAAATACTTAAGTACTATAAAAGAGAAAAGGAAAGAAAGTCCTTACTAGGTAAAGTGGAGCTAAGCTCACACTTGTAGTAATAATACTATGCTTTACTAGTAAGTAAGATAAAAGAGAAGAAAAAAAGAAAACTGTTACAAGGTGCCAAAGCAAGTGCCTCATAACACACTACACCTCAGCACTTCTCCTACTCTGCTGAGTTCTATCTTTACTCTGCATATCATCTATGTCTGCTATATGCCTCATCTCTCTCTCTCTCTCTCTCTCTCTCTCTCTCCCCTGCTCAGAATGCCAAACCCCTTGCACCATATCATGGCCTCTTGCTCTTCTTATTCATGCTCACAGCCTCCAAATCTCAATCTCATCATGTATAATGTCACAAATAAATATTCAATGATACCTTATGAGTCAATGTTGCAACACAACAGGTCTTTACTTTAGTGTAAATTCTGTAAGCTGATGAAAACAGCTGTAATGCTATGGGATATGGTCTTTCCTGCACTATTAGGCCAAGTAATATGAGGGCCAGTGATTACACCTGACTGTCTGGGGAGTGAATACATTTATGCATGCTAGTAAGGAGGCCAACTCTAGTAGTGTGGGTCTCAAGCTTCGTGGCTTTACCCACAGCTAATATCTACTAAACACCTGGGGCTCAAACCCGAGGTGCAATGGGCAACACCCCTCAATTTGGATGTAGACTAGCAGTAAATGTATATATACCAATCATTTCCACAGATCATATCATGCTCGGAGTGGTAAAAAAGACAACAAAACTCGAATTGGCCACGGATCAGATACATAACTTCAATAATGCCGCACGCACGCTCAGCCCACGAGATTGTCCTCCGCATCGCTGTCCATCGTCCTCCGCGACAACAAGCCGGGGGTGCTCGCCAGAGTGTGCCTCGAAGCATCCACCATCGACGTCGGCCGCGACTTGTACCCAAGGCTCGACGGCGACGTCGGCCTGATTGGGGGCGCCCTATTCAGGTTCGCGCCCAGGCCGCTGTTCTGGCGCGGTGGCCGCGAGCCGCGCGGCCCGCGCACGCGCGCCGTCTCATTGGATGGCATGCGCAACAGAGATGCGCGGCCCACCACAGGGTCTTCCGTGACCGCGGGCGGCGCACCACGCAATCTATCCTTTCCTGCGAGAGGCGTCGATGTACCGTACGCAGGAGAACGGACGCGTACGTTCGGGCTGCTGGGGTGATTGTAGCTGTTCAGGTCATCTCCGGCCCAGCTCAAGGGACGCGAACTTGCAAGCGGATTGCGGGGGGGTGGCGTGAATGCTGCAGTCGCGGCTTCGGGTATTGCCACCACTGGCACCGACTCTGGGAACGGCGGACCTGGGAGAAGGTCCTCGTTCAGGGACGGCTCCTTGAAGTTAGCAGGCCGTGGAGGAAACTCTATTTCAGGGGGAGGCTCCTTGAAAATCGGACGCGGCGGGAGGTCCAAATCCGCTGGCACTGATTCGGGTAAAGGTATTGGCGCAGACACTCCTGGTAATAACGCGCTTTCTGCAACCAAAGTCTCTGCTGGAACGGACACAAAGTCTGGAGGTGCCGGCTCTTCAGAGGCAGGAGCAGCAGAGGCCTGGAGTGCAGGTGACGGCATAGCTGTTGCCACTGTTAGATCGTGTGGAGCAGCAGCGAGCTCGGTGTCAGGCTGGTGTATCACAAACGCTGGGGGCGGATCAACGGATGAGGGGATATCGCCGCTGGGTCTTTGAGCAGCGAGCCATTCACGAGTGTCGCTGCCAACAGACAGCTTGCTTCGGCTCATGCGCATATCAACCGGCGCCGTACGTTTCCGGATGGGTATCTTACGTTCCGACTCGCGTTTCTTCTTGGCAATGATAGGTGGTAGGACATCGTCGTAATGCTTTAGGAGATCAATGAAGAACACTGCAAAGCACCAAGTCAGGCGTTGAAGTCCGAGAGAGAAAGATACAAGGTATACTTACTAGCATGATGGCGATCCTGGATAGTCCTTTCAGTCTCAATCTTAGGCCTGACGACAGCTACGGAAAGAAGCGCTATAACTACAGTAACAATAGGCTGCTGAATTACTTACCTCTCCCAACAGCTAATGCAAGCTTTGTGTGATAAACTTCCAAATTCTCCTCGACCTTCGTATTTTGGATTAGCCTGCGACGGCCTAAATGAGCACGACTGCACAATAATGAACACGGACGGCTTACATGTTAAGGTGAGCGAGGATAGCGTCCAGTGTTTGAAGATGAATACGGGGAAGTCTCTGCAGTGTCGCCATCAAGACGTCCTTGTGTTCCTTCTCCGCACCCTCCTTGTGTTCACCTGTGCTAACTGGATGACCATGGTAAAGTCCCAGGACTCTAACTGAATGACCATTCATCTCACCTGTCGGATACAACCTACGAATTTCGTCCCAACCCTCCCAGAGTGCGAGAGGCGGGTCGAGTTCGAGAAGCCACAACTTCAGAGTAGCGGCGATGACAGGAGCGTCGTATTTCGCAAAGATATCATTCGGAATAGGCCGTTCCGGCGGGATAGCATTGAGGCTCTCGCGCAAGTGGTGAACAGGGGCCAGAGGGACTTCATATATCCAGGATTTCCTCCTCTCTGTGGACACAGCAGTGCCATTTCATAAAGGCGAATGACGAGACACCAAGTCACGAACTCACCTTCATCGCTCGGTAGTTTTTCGTAAGCATCCTTGAGACCTTCAAGCAGTGCTGTGAGCACAGGTGGCAAAACGTCTTTCTCCTCTTCATTCTGGAACGCAGTCCAGCCTCCCTCAGCCCACTTCCTCAGGTCAATCCCAAACAGCACGTCCGACTCATCGTGCGATATGTTTTCATACACCTGCGGGTCCGGGCGGAATGGTCCAGTCCTGTAGCGCTCCATCAGCGCCATTAGATCTGATTCGGGCATGAACGCGGCGATGAGTGTGCTTGAGTGCTCGAGCGACTGGCCGAACGACTTGCGCAGGCTTTCAACCGTGCCGTGGTATCGGAGCAGAGTAGTCTTGACCACACGCAGGCGCTCCAGCTCCCACTTCTGCAGCTGCTTGAGCGCCTCCTCAATGTGCTCTTCCATACTGAGCCGTTGGCGGTCCAGCTTGCGAACCGATACACGATACAGCTTGCCTGTAGCGTCAGCCTCCTGCCGGGCGCGCACATGCAATGGCTCCGTGCTTTGATTGGCATTGAGAGCCTTGCTCACGACGTTGATCAAATTGTTGGAGCGCTTGAGAATGTTGTCTGCTACAGGCGTCAACGGCGACACTCCACCCGACGCGAATGCTGCGGTCGTAGGATCTGTTGGCTTCGTCAAGGCCAAGGCCTTCTCCAAATCGAAAGCCTTGGGCCGGAACTGGTAGAACGCTTTGTCGGAGGCCACAAAGCTGTTCCCAAACTCTCCAACATGGCGCAGAAGGCCATATCGTTCTGTGATATCCTTTGCGACGTTCTCTGCACGACCACGGCTGCCGTCGAGGTCTTCGACGTTACGCACAAGCCACTGCAGCATCTCTTCACCAGTGAGACAATCCTTGTATTCTCCTAAAAGCGGGACGTGGAAGGACTGCAGAGGAATTTCATTGAACGCACGCTTCATAAGGGCAGACAAAGCGGATGGCGTCATCGACAACCCTTCAATGAAGATGGGCGGGAGAGGAATCGGCATGGCAGGCGTGATTTCAGGAATAACTAGCTCCGCCGGAGGTAGCGGAGGCGACAGAGGTGGCGGGGACGCGTTGAGAGGTTCGACAGCTTTGCCCTTGCCTTTGTCGAACTTTGGAGGCCCTTTCTGTTCAGGTGTCTCTGGAAGAAGGTCCTCCTGAGGAACGGGTGATGCAGCAGCAGCATTCGCAGTCTTACGTTGCATGTCCTTTAGCCTGCTTGCGATGCGCTCGGAGAGACTGTAGCCTCGTTGAGGGCCAGGTTTAAGATCCACAGGTGTTTGGCGAGGAGAGGTGTACTTGTCGTTGAGTTTGCTGTTGGGAGCGAACTTGGCGCTATGGAAGCAGAGTCAACACCTATTTTGCAATCCCAATAATTAAATACCCTTACTCGTCCTCAGCCTCATCTGCTTTCCGGACCTTTAAAAGGTACTGAGTCTTCAGCTTGACGACCTTGATCATGCACAAATCTATCAGCCCGACAACGAGATTAAAAATCTCAACGAACCTCGCTCTGAGACTGCTCGTACGCTCTCACATAACCTTCAATTATTGTGGTTTTATTACTCTGAAGCCTCTCCTGCCATGCTCGTTGTTTAGGGTATATGCGTGCCCGTACCCGCATGTCTACATACCTGGTGCTCTCTGGCCCACTTCTCAAAGGGACTTACAACTGATTCCAGCAGATCCCTAGCTAAAGCCTGGTGGATTTTGCCTTGCTTGACAGTCTCGGCCTGGAGGCCACGAAAGGCCATAAGCAGAGTAGCGCCGTCGTCGACATTGAAGCCCGCACCTGCTTGTCACATCTTCAGAGAAATGGGGGAGATGTGCAGCTAGAATGAACTCGCACCAGCGTGGCCGGTAGCAGCGGGTCGCGTCAAAGTGGCTCCAATGCTTTCTTCTGCAGCTGCACGCTTCTACATTCATGATTGATACTGATGCACGAAAGACAGTAGATAAAAAATACGTTACTCTTATGAATGCGATAATTTCGTCATTCTCGACGATACACTAGAGAGGGATGAGCGAGCGAGCTGACATCTGACTTAGCATGAGCTGCGGATGCGCGTACCTGTTCGAGCTTCTTATACAACACCTCGAGGCCTCTTCTGTAATCTTGCGACCAAAAGGAGTTTGTAAATGACAGCGGCAGTGAAAGAACCGCCATGCTGGGTGTTGAAAGACAGGAAAGAGATGAGGCGGAAGAGACAAGGGTCTTATATTACGGTATAGACAGTGAACCGCCACTGTAATAACTTAGGGTGCGGCGGAAGATGCCGGTGGGAGTTCACGCGCTCGCTGCTGGCAAATTCGACGCGGACGTTGACCGTGACAGACTATCATGCAGCGACGTCTTGCCTCCAGCGCCGCGAGAGTCGCCTCTGTCTCTCTTTCTTCCCTTAGGACGTTCCCCCCAAAACAGGCCATCGTCGCCAGTGCCTCCTCGTCCAACTTCTTCGCCCCCGACGCATGGCTAACCCTCCAGCCGCCACCCCCTTCCGCGTTGTCGGCTTTTGCCCATCGTATTGGTCTCAACACCGTCGTCAACCCCACTGAGCTCCAACAGGCCTGTACTCACTCCTCCGTTCTCCCACTTCACGCAAAGCACCATCCACACGAGCCTGCACCAGCAGTCAACGCCAACCTTGCCACCGTAGGCAACTCCCTCCTCGGCCTCTTCGCCGCAGAATACCTCAGCGCATCCTACCCACACCTGCCAACTAGAGTGCTCAAGGCCGCCGTCAGCGCTTACGTCGGGCCCGCGACGTGTGCCAGCGTCGCGAAGGAGATGGGCGTGGCACCCCTTCTCCGATGGCATAGGATGGTACGTAGCAGTCCTTCCAACGTTTGACTTAGGATGCGTGGATTTTCATCGTTCCGTGTGCAGCCCTCGACGCCTACACGACCCGCCATCATGTATCATGACGCTCTGTCTTCCATCCCGAGGGCGCTTACCGCGCTCATATACCAGCACCGTTCTCTGCCAAACGCGCGCAACTTCGCGCATTCGTTCTTCCTTAGTCGCGACGTGGACTTGCGCGCCATGCTCAAGTTCCGCGACCCAAAACTCAACTTGGCCGAGACTGTCGCAAAGTTTGGCCGCGAGAGGCCCGTGTCCAGGTTCGCTTGCTCGTTCAGCCATATTGACGTGCTGTTTTGAATGCTGACTTTACGTTCCTGCACGCTACATAGGTTGCTCAAAGAGACAGGTCGTCTTTCCAATTCTCCGGTCTTTGTCGTGGGCATCTATTCGGGGACAGATCAACTCGGCGAAGGGTTCGGTTCGTCTCTCAAAATGGCAGAGTACCGCGTGCGTCACGTCCGCCTGTTTTTCCCCTGTCCGACACGATTCTGACAGCATGTTGCACACCCTGCAATCGCATTAGGCTGCAGAAGACTCATTACACCGTCTTTACCTGACGCGTACGCCGCCACATCTGCTGCAGCTCCCGACATCAACGTTCCCCGTCAATACAAGAAACGTATTCGAATTTGGGGACGAGAGCTCGTATGTGCCTGGAGAACTCGGCGAGTCGGAGGTACTAGTTGGCAGTGCCGGACGGAGCTCCATCGTGCTCCCCAAGCGGCCACCGGTCAAGTCAGAGGACATAGACAGCATCTAATCGAGTACATCATAACCCTCCTAATATATATTCAGTCAAATTTCTAGCGTACGGTAGCGTTGATGTTTTCAAAGTGCATGAGCCTTACCCTGTCCTCCATAGCTAAGCTGTGCGCCAAGCACACATTGATAATTCGTAATTGCTAGTGGTACTGCATTTCATTAAAAAAAAAATAGTGCGTGCTACGCGCTATTTGCGGCATCGACAAACATATGATGTTTACTATGACAAGGCAAGAACAAATATTAATGACGTCAGCATGAGTCTGGCTTTGTGTCAGGTAGAAGCATTAGTTTAGCCACCCTCAGCCTCTGAGGACGCTTTCCGAAATAATCCCTGCGCATTTTTTCTCATCTCCTTCCTCGTGTCCTTTTTCTTCTTTTCCATGTCTTATACCAGCACCTTCCACTCCTCCACTCCAGTCACGCACACACCCTATGTCGGCAAACTCTCCCTGTCAGTCCCCTCCATCCATTGTCTAGACTAGCCGCTCACTCAGATCCAATCCTTCAGGGATGTCGATGATGCCGCTCTTGCAAGCACGTCTCAGTGTGCCCACCTCTTTGAGCTACAAATCAAGGAGCTCGAGGTACACTCTCCTTCTTGTCATGCATTAAGAATTTGCCTTATGCTCTCGGTAGGACAAGCTGTCCGAAGACCTGAGCAACTGCAGGGCTATTGAGAGCCTCCTGAGGGAGGCGTACAGCGGTGTCAAGGTGTGGGCCTTTCTCTGCTCGCTGTCTATCCCTCTCACTCTTACCCTTCCGCAGCGTAATATTCGTCGTGCGAACAAGCATGCCCTCGAGTCCCATATCCCTCATATTGACCACGAGCTCGAGGCTTCCATCGTCATCCTCTCTCAGCTTGAAGACCGCCTTCCGGAGATAAAATCGCAAGTAGCCCACATTCGAATGGTTTATGACACCGGTCGGCACAAGGTATCGCCATTTTCTTCTCCAGCTTTCCTGCTTTGTCTTGAGATTCCGTCCTCATCCTTCAGGCAAAGTATCTTGTCCACGACCTCGAGTGGCTCAACACCGACTTTTACGAGCGCTGGAGGACTATCATCTTCACCTCTCATAGCCCAGTCTCCTGGCAATGGAAGGCCACTATGCGGATCCTGTTCGCCCTCTGCTTTGCCCTCGCTATGTGGGTCGTGTGGATCTCTCTCGCAGGCGCCTACCGGGCCCACCGACACAGACTCGTCTGGGGGGAGCGGCTCATGTCATGACATTGCAGACGTTCGGTATTCCTCCCTTCCTCTTTCCATCCTTCCTGAGGTCTCCTTTATCATTTCTTCATCTTGCTGCGTTCATGTCGCTCATCTTGCATCGTCTGCATTTACGATTCCACACCTCTTGCATCCCCCCATACTCCTGCTGTTTGATCTGGTTTTGTGTAAGCGCTCCATTGTCGGCTCACTGGTCTTTCGTAATATTATTAGTAGACGTGATTTCTACCTGTTGCATTTTAGATGGTTGTTCCCAACTGGTTTTCTCACTTAAAAGAAGTCCCATTAGTCGGCAGTGATCAACAGACATTATATATGATATAATGGCTAAGCTATCACACTCTGACGCCACGAAGCTCCCTGCTTCTATTACATCAATCTATATTATTGTGAGCTCTGCTAAGTTATGTATGTCGGCAGCGGTCCCACCGTCGCTATACCATACAATCCTAACCTGCACACCCACTACCTTATATAACGCAAGTTATGTTTGTTGCTGCATGGTAAGTCCTACGCCGTATTCTAGAACTTAACCACAGGAGCCACGGCAGCGCTCACAAAGGATTACTCGTCTTCCCGTGGCTTGCGAACCCAGAACAGATAGTTGCACACTGTTGCCCACGATCCCGCTGCCCGTGGCGTGAGCACCCACTCCCCCACCCATGGCGAGTACACCATCTCGCGCACCTCTGCCTCCGTCCGCATGGGACCGTGCGTATACATGCGCGAGATCCATGTGCGCCGGCTGTCAGGCCCCGAGTGGTGTGCGTGGAAGAACGCTACGAGCTCGGCCGGGTGCACGAACTTGCCATACGAGTGCGTGCCCCTTTCGACGAGACGCAGCAGCTGCTCCGCGACGAAGACAGTGAGGAAGTATGCGCGCGGTGTGCGCGCGATCGTCGAGAGGAAGAGGTGGCCGCCAGGCTGGGGACTGAAGTTTGGGTTTGGCGTGGTTGGAGTGCGGAGCGAGGGGACGCACCTTCACCAGCTGAGCGCAGCAGTTCAGGAAGGCTGCAGCATTATCGACGTGCTCGAGGACCTCCATCGCACATACGACGTCAAACCGGCGCGGCTCTTGCACGAGGGCCTCAGCGGACGTATGACGATAGGCGAGAGAGCCTGGGCCGCCTGCGGCCAGCAACGGGTCTGCTGCCGCGTGCAGCGATGCTTTGTTAATGTTGGACGCGGATGCGTCAACACCAAGTGTGCGCGCTCCAAGGCGTGCCAGACTCTGTGGGGGAACGGATATCAACAAGGCTACAGGCGGGCGCGGAACGGGTGCGCGGCGCATAGACGCACCTCGGACAGAATCCCGCCGCCGCAGCCTACGTCGAGCACGTCAAGACCGCGAAGCAACTGTGCTCCCGCAGCGTCCGCCCAGGCCTCGCCGCGCTCCTCGCGCATGACCTCGATGTACTTGTTGCGGATAAATTGGACGCGCACGGGGTTCATCTTGTGCAGGAACACGAATTCACCGTGCTCGTCCCACCACAGCGAGGACAGCCGCGAGAAGTGCGCGATCTCGTCTTCGTTGACGGTCGACGTGATGGGTGTGCTAGGGCGCGTGCTGTCACCGGCATGCAGAGATAAGCCGCGCCGCGCAGTCGAAGCATAGAGGCAGCGGCCGATTCGCGCTAGGGGTGTGGCTGTTCTAGATGCGGAGATAAATGTGTGACAAGCCCTCATAAACGTCAATTTGGGCATCATGGCAAGGTGGAGCCTTGAGACAATCAAACCGCTGTTG
This sequence comes from Albatrellus ellisii, assembly GCA_003314395.1. NCBI lineage: Eukaryota > Fungi > Basidiomycota > Agaricomycetes > Russulales > Albatrellaceae > Albatrellus > Albatrellus ellisii. The sequence goes on along the minus strand of QLPN01001963.1, from coordinate 36,808 downwards.
AGTCGATGATTGGAGCGTTGACGAGCAAGTACAGTTTTAGTCACTACAGCGGTACTAGTGGCATAGAACAAGCTAGACGCTATTTGGCGGTGTTAGGCAGAAACCGAACGTGTCCCCGACGTTCGAGAGGGGCAACGGATTGCAAGGAAGTTCAGAGGTATGGCAGAAAAATGGTTTCAGGGAGTAGAGACGTGCACGATAGAGGTGGGATGGGTACCGGGACAGGTAGCGAAAGAGGGATGCACGAACCCTACGACTGGAAACGATGACACACAGAATCGGATGGACTGTTTGCAGGCTCACTTCCATGTTGTCAGGATCTGTTTCTGTTTTTCTTTTACTGACATTCTGGAAGCATCTATTATAGGTTGTATACCCTATAACAATGGCCTTACACTGTACTGTACCATCACATGGGTTCAACCCCATACCAATGGCTTTATGCCATCTTGTATGTTTCCTTTCTGGTTCCTTTACTTCTTTTACTCCTTGTACTACTTAAAGGCTATCTCAGACATATGACAAAGGTCATTCTTGACCTCTTGTATACTCCTGTCTATCTTGTACAGTTTGCCATTTCATCTTGAATCACATCCTGCTTGTCCTGTGTCCTTTTCAGAGTTCTTTCAGTCTTGACTATAGGTGTTTGGCTGCTGATGTGTGCTGGATCCTAACACATGTGGAGACCAAGACAACACTTTGATGCACACTGGAACTGACATGCATACACTCCAACTGCATTTGGGCTATGCACATGTTGGGGTGCTTTCAAGATGAAAGCTGTCTATGCAGAGAACCCCACCTGACACAAGAACATATATATGTTACTTGAGAGTGTTCCACACCAGCCATGGCATTACATCCTATTCAGATGTCTCTGACAACCTCATCATGATGGACCTCCTGGGCACAGATGATGGCATATGAGTGACACCAAATTCATTGCTGTGACTGGCACCATGATAAAATCATCATAACACACACATACTGAACCACTACCTTTATCATGATGCTACATGCCATCCCTGTCAATGTCTCTCATGCTTTACCCTGCTGAGAGGATCTCTGCATAAGCCTGGTGACAACCCTCAAATAGGTCTGATGTCCTTATCCCTTGGCACAGAGGTCTTAAGCCACATGCTTCCAAGTCCCAGATGTGTTAGCCTTGCATGCCCTACCTGAACCCTGTCAGCTAGTCTCCAACACCAGCACTGCATAATGATAGTGGTACACATGCTGTTGATTGGACTTGAGAACAGGACTATGCATATTAATGTCCAAGACTACCTCTGCACATGCAGTCAACATTGCATGCTATGACCACCACACATTACATGGGCATTGTGATTGCAGAGAGTATGCAGGGATGGTATGACATGGTAAGATACATCAGCACATGAACACACACCCCAAGTAATTGTGCAACTTGAAGATGCATATTAAAAAGTGAACTTGATTGACAAAGTAAATATCAGATTCAGAAAAGCCCAGGAACAACCATGGAACATATTAAAGCCAATACCTAGGTGGTCAGTGTGAGGCTGACAGTAGTCAAGCCAAACAACAACTTAAAAAAACAAAGGATGATGCACATTATGACTAGCAGATACCCCAGATATATATCAGTGTATAGTGAGACAAGATTGGAGAAATGCTACTGCACCTAGTGGATACCCCAGATGATTAGAACTGGAGAATATCACTAGGAGTCCTAAGGCATATATAGTACTTGTAATGTAGGGCAGGCTCCAGGCATCATCAGAGCTGCACAGTCATATAGTAATCACTAATCAATAGCTAAAGACCTCATAAGTCACTGACTGATGTCCATAGTAGGTGTGAGAAAGATTGGTGATACCGCAGCAGTCATGAGAAAGCTGAGTGAGTATCTGCAGTTTGGGTGGGAAAGGAGTCATAAGTACTTCATAAGTGGGCTGATTGGAGATTGGGTGACAGATGTATTGAAAGATGGGCAGCATTGCAAACCATAAATAAACTGTTTGGAGACAGAGATAGCCTTGTAGGCCAAGATGTAGATAAAGCAAAAGGAGGACCAGAGTCCAGATGTCCTACATGCCTATAAGATGAGAGAAGAGGTGTACCAGATGGTAGAGGGTACACAGAGGAAAGAGAGAGCTGCATAAAGCAGGTATGTCAGAAGAGAGGTAATTGAGAGGAGAAGATACTCACCTCAGCAATATGCAGAAGTGCTGAGGTGGTATGATTGTTACAAGGCACTTGCTTTGGCACCTTGTAATGGTTTTCTTTTCCTTTTCCTTTTTCTTTTTTCATATCTTTCTTTACTATAAGTGTAGTATTAACTACAGCTGTGAGCTTAGCTCCTACTTATAGTAAGAACTCATTTTCTTTTCTCTTTATAGTACCTAAGTATTTACATACTTAAAGTGTGAGCATAGCTCCAAGTACTATAAAAGACTTATCTTTTCCTCTTATCTTCCTTTATTTATTATAACATTTACTTGCTAAGGACTATCATTATACAATTAGCAAGGACTCACTGTACTTCATCTTTGTTTATCTTTGTTTACCTTTGGTTCATTTCACAATTGGGGCTAAGTCACATTACTTACACAATGGACATGACTTACTGTGCATTACTGCACTTTACTGTGCAACTTTACTATAATTAGGACTCTGGTTTTGTATAAGTAGTTGAAAGACTGGTGGTCTTAAACCCCAGTCTTGTCAACTTTGCAATCTAGGGATTCTCCTATACTGTGCTTGATCTAAGCTCACTACAATCTCACTTCATTCTAAGAACTAAGTCTAAGATCTCTAAGTCATTCTAAATGTCACTAAGATATCCTATACTCATCACTCTGGATCCTAAAATAGTCATTGGTGGTATCATCCTTGTCACTATCTCATTGATCCCTCTCTTCATTGTCATTTGGAACAGTTACTACACTTACCAAATGTGTATCCACTACCTTGTTACCAGGGGTATTGTTATAGCAGACCTTCCCTAAGACCATCCAATAGGCCACTCTTAGCAATGATGATGAGGTAAAGAAGATATAGTAAGAGCAAGATATGTTTGTGCAGGTATGAGCAGGCAATGAAGATAGCTGTGATTGTTGTGATGATAGAAAATGTGTTCCTGATGAAGGGAAGAACAGGTGATAGACCTGTGGTGGTAAAGTAAGTCATAGGCATAGTAGATGCCATGACATGGTAGTGAGAGATGCTGCAGGCTATGTGAGACAAGGAGTAAATGGAAGTGGTAGGTACTCACTCAGACAATGTGTAAGACGTCTGAGGAGGTGTGATGCTACTGTCCATCTTATGTAGTGTGTTGTGGGTAGAGTTGAAGCAGAGAGTGTAAGTGAAATACAACAACTACTATAAAGAGGAGGGATGCACATCGTCCTGGAGTATGGAGTGGAGTGTGGGTGCCCTTGGAGTGTAGATAGTCCGAGGGGTTGTGGTAGGTGATTGTATGTATATAGTATGTAAGTAGTATGTGTAGGGAGTGTAGATGAGGTGAAGGCAAATGAAATGTATGTGTGTGTGCACCGGTCTTCAACAAGATAGAGTTGAAGAGGAGCTCAAACCATGAAGGGGAAAGAAATAAGGATATGTAAGTATGACCAGCATCATAAGATAGGTAAAAATCGACATGCATCATTGGCCATAGAATCTGAACAAGATAAATGAGATACTGAATGTTGAACATATGTATGCACACTGTTGCTTTTTGTTTGGCTTTCCTCATCCACATACATGCACATACCATTTACATACACAATACATAATCACCATCTTGATCAATAACTCTTCACCACTGTGGAGTATCCACACACTTCTGTGTACACTCACACTCCACTTACTACTCTGGGATGATGCACATTCCTCCTCTTTATGGTAGTCATTGTACTTTACTACTTTACTATCTGCTTCAACTCATACTGTGGTTACTATATGAGATGGACTCCTTACTATACAACTCCTCAGATGTCTTACATCTTGTCTGAGTGAGTACTCCCTTATCCCATCTTATTCTTGTTATGAGGCACTTGCTTTGGCACCTCGTAATGGATTTCTTTTCTTATTTTTCTTTCTTTTATTTTATTTTACTTACTATAAGCATAGTATTAACTACAGCAGTGAGCTTAGCTCCTACTTATAGTAAGGACTCATTTCCTTTTCTCTTTATGGTACTTAAGTATTTACATACTTAAGTGTGAGCTTAGCTCCAAGTACTATAAAGACTTATCCTTTTCTTTTATCTTTCTTTATTTATTCATGTTTACTTGCTAAGGACTATGACTATACAATTAGGAAGGACTCATCTTATTGCACCTTTGTTTATCCTTGTTTATCTCTCATTCTTTTTGTGCTTGTGGCTGAGCCACTTACTATATCTATGGATGTGTCTTAGGTCATGTGACTTCATTGATTGCTGTGCAATCATTGTTGATCCATGAACCTTATTTACTTATACTATCTTCAGATCTCCAGTTTTGTATAAGTAGTTCAAAGACTGGTGGTCTTAAACCCCAGTCTTGTCAACTTTGCAATCTAGGGATCCTCCTTTACTGTGCTTGACCTAAGCTCGCTATAAACTTGCTTCACTTCTAAGAACTAAGTCTAAGACCTCTAAGTTGCTAAGAGCAGCCTATTGGATGGTCTTAGGGTTGATCTGCTATAATAATACCCCTGGTAACAAGGTAGTGGATATGTGTTTGATATGTGTAATAACTGTTCCTGATGATGATGAAGAGAGGGAGCAATGAGATAGTGATGAGGATGATACCACCAATGACTAAATGAGGATCCAGAGTGACAAGTTTATGATGTCTTAGCGACACTTTAGAGTGACTTAGAGATCTTAGACTTAGTTCTTAAGAATGAAGTGAGTTTGTAGCAAGCTTAGGTCAAGTGCAGTAAAGGAGAATCCCTGGATTGTGAAGTTGACAAGACTGGGGTTTAAGACTGCCAGTCTGTCAACTACTTATACAAAATTGAGTGTCCTAAAGATAGTACAAGTAACTAAAGTTCACAGATCAACAATGATTGTGCAGTAATGCACAGCAATCAACATTGTCATGTGACTATAAATGCATCTATGAGTAAGTAGTGGCTCAGCCACAAGCATGAGTGTGGTAAGTGGCACAGCAGTAGAGGCCATGGAGTGGTGAGAGAATGTTAGACATTGTAAGAACATCTAAGGAGACTGTGTAAGTGGGGATTTGTCTTATGTAGTGTATGTGGGATAGAATTCAAGCAGAGTGTAGATGTGTGTAGTAAGAACATGGTAAAGGAGATGTATGTGGGTGAAGTGGATAAGATAAGATGTAGATTGAATGATGTAATAAATGTTGAAATATGAGCACTGTGCAGACAAAGAAGAAGGGAAGTTTTCTTGCAAACATGTCCTTAGTGTGTTTCTGTACATGCACCATATTTAAGTATCTACTAAATATCAAATTGTAGGCCAAGCCCATGGCAAAAATCACAGGGATGAGGAAATCACAAGGATAGGGGGTGAATGGAGTGAGCTTGACAGCCCAAGATACAACAATAAATATGTGCATTAAGTGTGTAGGAGGCTGGCCAAACAAAATGCATAAATCTCTAACATATAAATACTATAGGACTATGAGGGAAGAGAGATAAAGTCCTTACTAAGTAGAGTGGAGCTATTGTGAGGCTGACACTAGTGTCAAGACCAAACAACTGAAGAAAAGGCTAAACAAAAGGACAATTGTGCTTATACTAGTGGATATCCCAGATATATTAGTAAGGTATAAGTGAGAGAGGATAGACACTACTGTACCTAGCAGATATCCCAGATGATCAGAACTGGGGAATATCACTAGGAGTTCTACAGTATATATAGTACAGTACTCTAGGGCAGGTCAATGACTTAGCAAAGGCTGTGCAGTAAAGTTATTGATAGTAACCAATCAGAAAGAAGATGACTGATGTCCACAGTAGGTGTGGGAATAATTGGTGATACTCCACAGCAAGTGTGAGAAAGCTGAGTGATCATCTGCAGTAATAGTGAGAAAAGAGTCATAACTACTTCATAATTTGGCTGATCAGAGATCAGACAACAGGCACATCATTGGCTGATAAAGATACGTACAACAGCGTGTAGACTGTCTGTGGGAGGGAATATCCGGTGTGCCATTCCATCTATTGCCAGTGTCCACAGGTAAATACAGCACTGCAGGATAGTATGCGGGTTGCGCATTCACCTCGACTGTGAACGCTCAGTCCAGGATATAGCACACCTCTTCTGGGAGCAATGGGGTTAGTGGTTTGAATGGAGGCCGCTGGTCACAATCTAAGACCATGCCGCTGTCCATCCGTGGCTCGCCGATCTGAAAGCTGTTGATATCGTCAGACCTACATCAGTAGCACGCAACATGCAGACAGTCAGCATCACTTACCTCGAGGAATGCATGACTGTGGGAATCACCTTGATAGATCAGGAGTGATTGTGAAATCTGTAGCAATAGAAGTATAAGAAAAATAGGGAAAATATGAGGAGAATAAATGGTGGCCTAACAGCTATGCTCACAGCTGTAGTAAAACTATGTTCTAATAGTAAGTAATATAAAAGAAAGAAAGGAAAAGAAGAACAAGAAAACTGTTATGAGGTGTCTAGGCAAGTGCCTCATAACATAGGGTAGGTTTCCTGATATACTGTGCATATCTGTTGTGACTGCACTACTGACTTTTCTGGTCTGCCTTAGAGTACTGCACCTGGTCCATGTGCATAGTCTTTTACTATATGTAGGCTAGTTAGTATAGTGAATAGACCCAGCTCAATATAGCTGGATTCACCCCTCCTTTAGTGTGATAAGCACTTAGAGGCACAGCTAGCATCCAAGTCCTCTATGAGGCCACTATAAGTCAGGAGTCCAGACTTTGTGACATCTTGTCATGTTGTCAGCCTGATAGCTGCAGAGTATCACCAATCATTCTTGTTGAATGCATTTACTATACTTGATACTGTGACACACACTTAGCCACACTAATCACATGGTCTGTGCTTTCTTACTTACTGTACTCATATGGCTCAAGTTCATTTGTACAAAATATGAAGTCTTAACTTCCCTCCCTCATGCATGACTTGTGCTCAACAATTCTCATACTTACTGTGGACATTACTCATCATCTTTTGAGGGCTATTGACCATTGGCTTCTATTTATAGTATGACTGCATGGCCTGTACAACTTCATATGCCTGTCCTATATGCCTGTACTATATATATTATATGGCTCCTAGTGATATTTCCCAGTTCTGAACATCTGGGATATCTGCTAGGTGCTAAGAGCAGCCTATTGGACAGTCTTAGGGAAAGTTTGCGATAACTATACCCCTGGTAACAAGGTTGTTGTTGTGTGCTTGATAAGTGAAGTAAACTTTCCTGATGACAATGAAGAGTGGGATCAATGAGATAGTGATGAGGATGATACCACCAATGACTAGACAAGGATCCAGAGTGATGAGTTTAGGATATCTTAGTGATGCTTAGAGTGACTTAGAGATCTTAGACTTAGTTCTTAGAGGGTGAAGTGAGATTGTAGCAAGCTTAGGTCAAGCACAGTATAGGTGAATCCCTAGATTGCAAAGTTGACAAGATGGGGTGTAAGACTGCCAGTCTTTCAACTACTTATACAATCTCAGAGTCATAAAGATAGTACAAATAATTAAAGTTCACAGATCAATGATGATTGTGCAGCAATCAACAAGATCATGTGACTAAGACATGTCCATAGTGAACTAAGTAAATGTAGCCACAAGTGTGAGAGAAATGAGAGGTAAACAAAGACAAACAAAGAAAAAATAGGATGAGTCCTTGCTAATTGTATAATGATAGTCCTTAGCAAGTAAATGTTATAATAAATAAAAGGAAGGTGAAAAGGGATAAGGTGCCTTATAGTACTTGGAGTAAAACTGACAGCTTAGTATATGAATACTATAGTACTATAAGGGAAGAGAGATAAAGTCCTTACTAAGTAGAGTGGAGCTATGCTCACAGCTGTAGTAAAACTACACTCTATTAGTAAGTAAGGTAAAAGGAAAGGCAGAAAAGAAAGAAAAGAAGAGAAAGAAAACCATTACAAGGTACCTCATAAAAGTCATGGTGATATTTGATGGCACACACATGCCCATGAGCAGTGACGCATCTGTTGATCTGTTTTGTCAGCACACACATAGCCCACACATACCTCAGCAGATGTAAGTACATACCATCATGATACCCATGCTTGGCTCATCCTTTTTCTGCATAATAGAAGAACAGAGGGGAGGGGGGGACATGGTGCATTTTGCCATGTCAATGGGCTGTGTGTGTGTGCACACACAGGTGTCAGTGAGCAGAAAGGAGTGCAAGAAAAAAGGACCCACCCAAACATCTTCCCTGGGGGCAGCACCTTGAGTGGTGTGCCATGCATGTCCACTATCATAGTGTACATGATGTTACCTGTATCACCCATGCACATCCAGCATACCTGTCCCCAGATCCAAAAAGAAAAAGAGGACACACCCCATTATGCCTGGATCTTGTTGAGCCTGATTTTACCATTATCTGTGTATTTCAGGCTGCAGTGCATGGTTTTGCAGTAAGTGGGTTCAGAAGGAAGGAGGGAGGGGGGACACATGAGAAGAAGATAACAATAGTGCTGATCACATAGCCCATGTCAAGGCCTGCAGAGAGCATGCCTGCACATCACATGGTCAGCAGCAAGTGGCCACATGCTGTTGACACAGCAGCAACATGGGCATGCAGGTGGGCACAGTATGCCTCAGACATTGGATAGTGAAAGGGAGAGGGAAAGGGAAGGAGGAGGGATATACCAATCACCTGCATCATCTTCAGCTTAGTACATCTGAGATGTCCACTAGTTAGTGTGTTAGTCTCTTGTGCTATCAATTCACATCCTTTTCCTCTCTGTATTCTTGTGTGACCTCACTGCTGTGAAGAGTGGCCTATTGGATGGTGATGAGCATCACATGCACATAACACTGGAAAATGACCATTAGCGACATCAGGTGAACACAGTGACATTAATGCACCACATGCAACAATCATCCACAGTCACATCAATTGCACATTTGCTTAGGCATTGGACTATAGGACTGGGTTTGGCTGATGAGGAGCAGGACTGATAAGACATATAGGCTGAGACATGGTCCATGCAGTCACAAGTCATGCAGTCAGCATTTGGTGAAATCAGTGCTTTTCCTTTTTCACTCATCCATTATAGTATGATGCTTTATTCATTCATGTCCAGGCTCCACTGCATTTCAAATATCCCTGTGATCAACCCTACATTGTAAATTTTCTGTTTTGTTTTGTTGTGCTCCAGCCTTAGAGCTAGACTTGTATTTATATGGTGCATCATCTGTCAGAAATGAATAGATTTCCCCTGCCCATGATTTGTCTCCCCTCTCCCATCTGAGCTTCATTGCAAAAAGCACATTCTGCTTCTCCCCCTGCATATCTCACAATCAAGAAAGTGCATGTACCTCATAGGTTGTGTTTATTATTGCATTGTGTTCCCCATTGCATTGTGTTGCATTCTCTATTGCATTGTGTTGTGTTCTCTATTGTGTTGCATTCTCTATTGCATTGTGTTGTGTTCTCTATTGTGTTGCATTGTGTTCTCTATTGTGTTGCATCTGCATTGTGTTTTGTTTAGCATTCTTTTCTGTGTTGTGATATTACTGTGTTGCATCCATGTTATATCTCCCTTTTGTCACCCTGTCACATCATGATATCGCATTTATTGCACTTAACTACTAATTTCTACTACTTTGGTGTCTAGAGGATCTTACAACTCACACCCCTCAGCAATTGTTATGGTTGTGGTTGTGGTTTCTGCCATCACCATACCACAGCACATATCAATGGTCTTAGGGAAAGTTTGTGATAATTATACTCCTGGTAACAAGGTAGTTGTTATGCACTTAATATGTGTAGTAAATGTTCCTGATGATGATGAAGAGAGAGATCAACAATATAGTGATGAGGATCCAGGTTGATGAGTTTATGATGTCTTAGCAATGCTTAGAGTGTTATGAGGCACTTGCTTTGGCACCTCATAATGGTTTTCTTTTTTCTTTTTCTTTTTTCTCTTATATCTTACTTACTATAAATGTAGTATTCACTGCAGCTTGAGCTTAGCTTATACTTATAGTAAGGACTCTATCTTTCTTTATAGTACTACAGTATTTACATACTGAGTTGTGAGTTTTACTCCAAGTACTATAAAGACTTATCCTTCTTTTATCTTCTTTTATTTATTATAACATTTACTTGCTAAGGACTATCACTATACAATTAGCAAGGACTCCTTCACTTGTCTTTATTTACCTTTGTTTATCTCTTGTTGACTTCACACTTGTGGCTACATTTACTTAGCTTACAATGGACACATCCCAGGTCACATGACTCTGTTGATTGTGAACCTTAATTACTTATACTATCTTTAGGACTCTAGTTTTGTATAAGTAGTTGAAAGACTGGCAGTCTTAAACCCCAGTCTTGTCAACTTCACAATCTAGGGATTCTCCTTTACTGCACCTGACCTAAGCTTGCTACAAAAACTCCCTTCACTCCTGAGAACTAAGTCTAAGATCTTTAAAGTCACTTAAGTGTTGCTAAGACATCTTAAAAAACTTGTCACTCTGGATCCTTGTTTAGTCATTGGTGGTATCATCCTCATCACTATCTTGTTGATCCCACTCTTCATCATCATTAGGAATGGTTACTATGCTTATCAAGCACATACCCACTACCTTGTTACCAGGGGTATTGTTATAGCAAACCTTCCCTAAGACCATCCAATAGGCTGCTCTTAGTATAGAGTGACTTAGAGATCATAGACTTAGTTGTCAAGGTTTAAGCAAGATGAAGGTGAGCTTAGGTCAAGCACAGTTGTAGGAGAATCCCTAGATTGCAAAGTTGACAAGACTGGGTTTTAAGACTGCCAGTCTTTCAACTACTTATACAAAACTGGAGTCCAAAAAATAGTACAAGTAGTTAAAGTTCACAGATCAACAATGATTGTGCAGCAATCAATGAGATCATGTGACTAAGATGTGTCCATAGTGAACTAAAGTAGATATTGTAAGACACAGTCCTACATATCCCTGATGGGAAGCCAGGCACACTCTCTTAAGGATAAACCAAAAGAAAGGATAATCCAGCTATATCAAGCTGGGATCTATCCTCTATACTACTGAGCTACTTATAGTATGTACTCTAGTGCATGGACCATAGCACAGTACATAAGGGCAGGTCAGACAGTACAAGACCACAGCTACAAGACAAGGGATGTGCAGCATCCATGAGAACCAGCCCATCTAGACTAGCCTAGAGCTGCAAGGACAGTAAGTGATATAAGACAAGATAAGATCAGCACAAAAGAAGATAAGATGATCTTATCTTATCTAATCAAGAGAAACAATAAAAGAAAGTAAAAGATAAAGGGAATATAAAATGAGAGGCACAAGTGTGACCTGACAGATATAGCCACAAGTGCAAAGTGAATGAGAGATAAACAAGGATAAACAAAGATGAGATAAGATGAGTCCTTGCTAATTGTATAGTAATAGTCCTTAGCAAGTAAAATGTTATAATAAATAAGTAAAGATAAAGATAGAGAAGCTTTATAGTACTTGGAGTAAAACTTACAGTGCAGTATGTAAATACTGTAGTACTATAAAGAAAAGAGATAGAGTCCTTACTATAAGTTGGAGCTAAGCTCACAGCTGTAGTTAATACTACACTAATAGTAAGTCAGATAAAAGAAAGAAAAAGAAAAAGAAAAAACAAGTCCATCATGAGGTGCCTAAGCAAGTGCCTCATAACTGTTGAAGATTCTGTGCATACTATACCATTTCATTTGGCTTCCCTCCATACACATACACTTTACCTACTCATTATATACATTACCACACACTCCATCTTCTCCTGGGACTACTTCCACATACATGTCCAAGCACCCACTTCTACTCCAAGCCCCACTCATTTTACTGGGACAACATGCATCCCTGCTATACTTGGGCATTCTTGTATTCCCTTACTCACACTTCACTCTGTTGGAGTTTACAGCAATGTGTGACAGTGAACATGCATGACTGTGCATAACTGCAAATGCACAACTGCATGGCTGCACCACATGGACCTCTCACAGGACTCAGGGATGATATGGATGGACCTGCTTCTTACAGAAAGATTCCTTCACATCTTTTCTTTTCCCTCAGTCTCCTACGAAGAGACTGAGGTCAGTACTTACTCTCTATGCCATTCATGTTTATATGTTTTCTCACTATTTCTTCCTGTAGAATACAATTCTCTTCTTTCTACAGTCAGTGTGCTCTTTCCAAGTAACCTCCTTCAACAGATTATGAGACCTGAGGTCTATTGAAACTGAGCAAGCACCACCTTCAAGACAAACTCACACCCCCACAATTTACACACCATGTCAGTAGCAGCCTTGACAAGCAAGACTTCTGCACCAGTGACTGGATGCACCACCATGATGGCAGGCACCATGACAAGCTCAAATGCAAAAGCCTTGAGCAAGCTTTACAATGTACCTTTTATCACAGAAAATGGTGAAAATTTCACCTTCTGGAAATTTCATGTCAAAATGGTTCTCCAAGTGCATGGACTCTGGCCTATTGTCAGTGGCTCCAATAAGGCTCTGGCCAACACATCATCTGACTACAACAACTGGGTCAACCATGACCACAACATGTGCATGCAAATCATGTTGACACTCAGCAATGAGCCTCTCAACACTGTGCTATACACAATAACATCAAAAGATGCTTGGGAGAAGCTAATGACACAATATGAAGGGAAAGGGGAGCAGAAAATCACTTACTTGATTAGTGAGCTATTCTGCAGCACTCTATCTGACAATGCCCCCCTCAAACTGCAAATAAATGCAATGGTGTGCACCACACACACTCTCTCCTCACCTGGGCAGCAACTCAATGAAAAACTCATTGCCATTGCCATCATCATCTTGCTACCTCCATCCTACAACACACTTAAAATGATCCTCACTGCCATGAAGGTGACTGATCTCAACATCAAGAACATTTGCTCACAAGTTGCACTCAAGGAGCAATGCTGAACTCATGCCACAGATTCCATGGGCACATTTGTGGCTCACTTCAAAGGCAAAGGCAAAGGCAAAGGCAAAGGCAAAGGCAAAGGACCTACAATGTCAGATGAGGAGCAACAGGCAAAGCACAAGGTGAAAGGGTTTTGTACACACTGCAAAATCCATGACCACAAAGTTGAAGACTGTCACAAGCTCAAAGCTGAAAAGGGCACCATGATGGCACACATTGCCACCAACAGCACAGCACTACATGCTCAAACACACAACAAAGATGATAATGACAATACATCATTCAATCTCTTCAAAGTTGCTGAAAAACTTGCACAATGTGACAACCCCACAGCTCGCTAGCTCATTGACTCAAATGCAAGTTGCCACATGAGCTCCAACCACAACTGGTTCTATCTCTACCACCCATTCACTACACCACACAAAGTCTGGCTAGGTGATAGCAGCTACATTCTAGCTGAGGGTGCCAGCAACATCCACATGAAGATGTGCACCAACAAGAAATGGAACCAGACTATCCTGCAGGATGTACTCTATGCCCCTGAGCTCCACAGTAATCTTCTATCAGTCTCTGCACTCACAAAATGTGGTGCACATGTCCAATTCAATGAGGATATGTGTGAGATCCTCAACAAGGATAATGCACTAACATGCATTGGCCACCTCAAGGATAACCTCTACATCCTTGACACATGCATGCATGCTCCTGACACCACATGAATCATGCATGTCACTGCTAAGAGCGGCCTATTGGACAGTCTTAGGGAAGGTCTATATTGATACTCCTGGTAACTGGAGGTTGAATACATGTTTGATGCATGTAATAGAAGTTCCTGATGACAATGAAGATTGGGATTAATGAGATTGAAATGAGGATAATTCCACCAATGATGATTCGTGGATCCAGAGTGACAAGATGTAGGATATCTTAGCGATGCCTTTGTGGTGTGACTTAGAGATCTTAGACTTAGTTCTTAGAGTGAAAGTGGGTTTTCAGCGAGCGTAGGTCAAGCGCAGTATAGGAGAATCCCTAGATTGTGAAGTTGACAAGACTGGGGTTTAAGACCACCAGTCTGTCAACTATTTATACAAATTGGCGATCTAAGTATAGTAAGGTTGTGCAGTAAGTAAATGATAATGCACAGTAATGTGCAGTAAGTACACGTCCATGTGATATAAGTGGCTCAGCCACAAGTGCAAAATGAACTTGAGATAAACAAAGATAAATAAGAGCGAGAAAAGGGAGTCCTTGCTAATTGTATAGTAATAGTCCTTAGCAAGTAAATGTTATAATAAATAAAAGAAAGATAAAGGATAAAAAGATAAGTCTAATATAGTACTTGGAGCTAATCTCACACTTAAGTATGTAAATACTTAAGTACTATAAAAGAGAAGAGAAAGATGAGTCCTTACTAAGTAAAGTGGAGCTAAGCTCACACTTGTAGTAATAATACTACACTTTACTTAATAAGTAAGAAAAAGAAAAAGAAAAAGAAAAAAAAGAAACGTGTTATGAGGTGCCAAAGCAAGTGCCTCGTAACAGTCACATCATTCCAATCTGAAGGCATCAACATCTCCAATGATCCCTCCACCTTCATCACATGCACAAGAATGGCTACTGCTGACATACAGACCTGGCATTGCCACCTAGGTCACATCAGTGTAGACTCTGTCCTGTGCATGGTCCACAATGGTATGGTCAAGGGCATGGCCATCACTGGCAACATGACCTGCAACACTCTCAGGATGTGTGAGCCTTGCATCAAGGGCAAGCACACATGACACAACATTGTGAAATCAACACAGATGTGTGCAGGCCCATGCAAACATGCTCCTGCAAAGGATATGACCACTTTGTGACATTTATTGATGACAAGTCACACAAGGTCTTCATCTGTGGCCTCAAACACAAAAGTGATCTGCACAAATGTCTCACAGACTTCATTGCATGTGCTGAAGTTGAGACTGGCACAAAACTGAAGGCACTCTGTTCAGACAGTGGAGGTGAATATATGGGCAGGTGCATGCAGAAGTTCCTGCAGGTGCGTGGCATTAAACACAAAATGATGACCACCAACATGCTGCAACATAATGGTGTCACTGAACACATGAATCACACACTTGTGGAGACCACACACACACTGCTCACTGACACTGACCTCCCACATTCTTACTGGTATGATGCTATCAAGTATGCCACTTACTTGCACAACATAGTGCCAACACATGTGCTGATGAGCATCACACACACGTAAAGCTGGAAAATGACCATCAGCGACATCAGGCAAACACAGCAATATAAACATGCTGCACACAACAATCATCCATAGCCACATTTGTCTAGGAGTCAGACTATAGGACTGGGTTCAGCTGACAAGGAGCAGGATTGATATGCTGTATAGGCTGAGACACAGTCCATGGAGTCACAAGTCACAAAGTCAGCATTTGGTGCAATTGGCACTTTTCCTATTTTGCTCATCTGTATAGCATGATACTTTAATTGTTCGTGTCCAGACTCCACTTCATTGCAAATATCCCTATGATTGACCCTATGTTGTAAATTTTCTGTTTTGTTTTGTTGTGCTCCAGTCTTGGAGCTAGACCTGTATTTAAATGGCACATTGTCTGTCAGAAAAGACAGATTTGGCCTGCCCACAATTTGACTTCTCCCTGTCCAAGCCCATTTGCAAAAAAGTGCATTCTAATCTTCCCTCCATGTGTCACATTATCAAGAAAAGTACACATTCCTCATAGGTCATGTCTATTATTGCATTGCATTCCCTGTTGTGTTGCATTCTCTATTGCATTGCATTGGGTCTCCACTGTGTTGCATTCTCCATTGCATTCTCCCTTGCATTGCATTGTGTTCCCTTTATTGCATCATTCACCTGTTTGTTGCCCAGTCACATGTCCCTCTGTTGCCCTCATTCACATCTTTGGTTGCAAAGCCTTCATCCATATTCCAGACAAGTACCAACACAAACTTGATGCTAAGTTGCTGCTTTGCACCTTCATTGGCTACATGCACAATCAACATGCCTGTCATCTGGTCCACCACCCAAGTGGGTGCATCATTGAATTGCATGATGTGATCTTTGATGAAGGGGGCCCCACAAAATGCTACAAGTGGATCATCTTTGATCCCAACATGGATGACTCAGAGTCCAATGAGTGCAATACTCATGCCAGCAACCTGCCAGTTTCCACTGAAGCTCCCCCAACTGTGACCCCTATGACAGCAACCACTTCCACACCCAACACACAACCTATGGTGCCCATGGCTCCTACACCTATGCCCATGGTGACAAGTCAACCCTCACACAGCAAATGTGCACCTATTCACAATGACAGTGAACACTACAATGTCTTGTCATACACTCAAAAGCAAAAGGGTGCAAACATGACCACTGACATGCAGCCACCTGCAGAAGATGCACCACCACTCAATAGCAGTGAGTGCATGCAAGCCACAACAATTGCATCTGAAAGTGATCCACTCACTTATGAAGAAGCAATGTCACACCCTGATGCAGCAGAATGGCTCACAGCATGCAAAGAGGAACTGCAGACCTTCCAATGCATGGAAGTCTACACAGAAGTTGACTGACTGCACAATCACAAAATTGTTGGCAGCAAGTGGGTATTCCACATCAAAAGGGGACCAACCAGTGAAATCCAGAAGTACAAAGTGGGCCTAGTCACCAAAGGCTTCACCCAAGTTGAAGGCATAGATTTTGACAAAACATTCACACCTGTCATGAAATTCTCATTGCTTCACACAATCCTCACCATCACCACCAAACATGACTTCAAAGTTCACTAGATGGATGTAAAGGCAGCCTACCTCAATGGTGTGCTTGAAGAAGAAATCTATCTCAAGCCACCCACCAGATTCAAACCCTCAGTGGGTAAGGTCTGGCACCTTGGAAAATCCATTTATGGCACATGCCAAGGTGGACAAGTCTGGTATGAGCACATCAAAAAGGAATTCAAAGCACTAGGTTATACATGCTCCAATGCTGACCACTCTGTCTTTCTAAAACATGACACATCTGGCAAGCTCATATGCATTGTCACAATTTATGTTGACAATATTGTACTCACTTCACACAGTATTGATGAAATAGAAAATGCAAAGGCAGTGCTTAAACATTCCTTCAACATGACTGACCTTGGCAAAGTTGGCTGGATTCTTGGCATGCAGGTCACACAGGATCCCCAATGCAAGACCATCATCCTCTCCCAGGAGAAATACATTGACGATGTTCTTTGCAGATATGGTCACCACAATGCACACCCCATGGTCACCCCATCACTCCAAAATGAGCAACTTGCAAAGCTTGACACCCCAGAGGTGACAGCAGATGTTCACATGTACCAGAGCACAGTGGGCGCACTCATGTACATGATGTTATGGATGCAACCTGACTTAGTGTACACCATCAGCATACTCAGCCAACATACCATGACACCAGGTGATGCACATTTTTGCACTTTAAATCACACCTTCCAGTATCTACACACCACAGTGCATCATATGCTCCTCTTTGACAGCAACTCCCCTGGTGAGTTGACAGGCTTCATTGACACTGATTGGGCAGCCAATGTCAATGACAGGCAATCCATCTCTGGATACATCTTCATTCTCTCTGGTGGCACAATTAGTTGGAGCTCCAAAAAGCAAGCCTCAATGGTGCTCTCTAGCACAGAAGCCAAATATATTGCAGGCACACACACTGCAAAAGAAGCTGTCTGGCTTTGCACCCTCCTTTCCAAGCTTGGCAAACTCCACAAATCTCCTACAATGCTCCAAATCGACAATCAGTCTGCCATCACCATCACAAAAAATCCAGCCTTTCATGCACATACCAAACACATCAATGTGTGGTATCATTTTTTACACAAGAAGTACACTGATGGGGAGCTGGAGTTGGAGTATATTCCGATGGGTGAGCAGGTCACAGATGTGCTGATGAAGGGGTTGGCACAGCAGAAGCATGAGCAATTCTGCTCTGGCATGGGCATCCACTGGTGCACTAGCTGAGTGCTAAGAGTGGCCTATTGGACGGTCTTAGGGAAGGTCTAAAATATTACTCCTGGTAACCAAGGTTTGGATATTGGCTTGATGAACGTAATAGAGCTTCTTGATGATGATGAAGAACAGGATTAACGAGATAGTTATGAGGATAATTCCACCAATAACGATGCGAAGATCCAGGGTGACGAGCGTAAGATGTCTTAGTGACATTTAGTGACTTAGAGTTCTTAGACTTAGTTCTGAGAGAGTGAAATAAGATTTGAAATGAGCTTAGATCAAGCGCAGTATTAGGAGAATCCCTAGATTGCGAAGTTGACAAGACTGGGGTTTAAGACCACCAGTCTGTCAACTATTTATATAAAACTGGAGATCTAAGTATAGTAAAGTTGCGCAGTATTGCGCAGTAAGTAAACGATAATGCGCAGTAAAGCGCAGTAAGTAAATGTCCCTGTGATATAAGTGGCTCAGCCACAAGCGCGAAATGAACATGAGAAAAATAAGAGTAAATAAGAGCGAAGAAAGGGGAGTCCTTGCTAATTGTATAGTAATAGTCCTTAGCAAGTAAATGTTGTAATAAATAAAGAAAGATAAAGAGAAAAGATAAGTCTAATATAGTACCTGGAGCTAAGCTCACACTTAAGTATGTAAATACTTAAGTACTATAAAAGAGAAAAGAAATATGAGTCCTTACTAAGTAAAGTGGAGCTATGCTCACACTTGTAGTAATAATACTACACTTTACTATAGTAAGTAAAAGAAAAAAGGAAAAGAGAAAAATAAAATGCGTTACGAGGTGCCAAAGCAAGTGCCTCGTAACACTGAGTGGGTGTGTTGGAGTTTACAGCAACATGCAACAGTGAACACATGCCACTGTGAATGCATGAATGCACAACTGCAAATGCACAACTGCATGGCTGCACCACATGGACCTCTCATGGGACTCAGGGATGATACAGATGGACCCATTACTTACAGAAAATTTCCTTTGCACCTTTTCTTTTCCCTCAGTCTTCTACAAAGAGACTGAGGTCAGTACTTACTCTCTATGCTGTTTGTGTTTTTATGTTTTCTCACTATTTCTTCCTGTAGAATACAATTCTCTTCTTTCTACAGTCAGTGTGCTCTTTCCAAGTAACCTCCTTCAACACATTCCAACTCTACTTGCAGTTACTATATAAGATGGGCTTCTACACTACAGTCACTCAGACATCTTTCACTCTGTCTGACAGCCTCTATCACTTGGTGTCACCATACTGCATTCATCACTCTCTTACCACACTGCAGATGCTATCAGCTTTACTCTCCCCTTTGGGGATAAGATACCTGCTGGTCATCACCTATAAACTCTTTGTCCTTGCCTGCCCCAATCTGCACATACAATAACAACTGCCTAGTGTTGGCCTCACACCAACATCTCCTTCACAGTTGGAAAGTTGGCTCAGTTCATATCCAATCCCTCTCTTGCCCATCTCAATGCCACCAAACATGTTTTGCAATACCTCAAAGGGTCACTGTCAGACACCTATTTAGTGGTGCATTTATTCCCCTTATTCTTTTCTTATTTCTTTAATGTTTCTCTTGATATCTGATTAGATATGATCATCTCTTCATCTTATCTTGTTATCTCTTGATCATATCTTGATCATATCTAATCCTCTGTCACTCACTGTCATTACAGCCTAGACCTGAGGCTATTCCCATGGATACTGGACATCCCTGTATCTCTTACTATGCTACTTACTTAAAGTACCTGCCCTCATGTACTGTTCCTGGTCTGCACCATTCCCTTTAGTATATAGGTAGGATAGTAGATAGCCAAAGACCCAGCTTAATACAGCTGGATATCCTCTTTCTTTGCTGTGTGCTTAGTGTGCTGGGCTTCCCATTAGGGATATGTGGCACTCCTGTCCTCACAGTCACTGGACTATCAGATTCATTTTGACAGGGCAATGCAAGCTGGATTAGTGGGGTTCTTGGACTCAGACTGGGCTGCAGACATGGACAACAGGAGATTGGTTGGGGCATACATATTCATGCTGGCAGGAGGAGCCATAGCTTGGTCATCATGCAAACAGCACATTGTCTTGCTATCCTCAACAGAAGCAGAATGCTAAGAGCAGCCAATTGGATGGTCTTAGTTATTTGTTGATTGAATGCTCCTGGTAACATGATAGCTGATATCAACATTCATGATGACTATGAGAAGAGGGATCAATGAGATAGCAACGAGAACAATTACTCCAATGACTATACAAGGATCCAGGATGCCAAGTATAGGATGTCTTAGCAATGTTTATGGAATACCACACATGGCATGGGAACACTCTGATGAAGAAGGAAACCGGACCAAGAGCAAAACAGGACAGTTGACTGTATATGTCAGGACACATTATTTTTCTCTTTTTTTTCTATGATTTTCTTTTATCTTATTGCTCAAGATCTACATCACATCTTATCTTATTCGATTAGATCTTTTGTGATAATCTATGACTCATTCATCATTCATCATCAGGCTGCTTACTCATTACTTATGACACATATTCTCACAGACACTTACAAACGTTCTCACACTGACTGTGCAATGCTGTGCATGACATCATGCTATCCTCTTTACTATACTTCAAATGCCTGCCCTACAGTGGCATACATGGTCTGTGCACCTAGGCGTTTACTATATATACTGTACTCCATAGTGTACTTGTTCTTTAGCTTAGTACTTCTGAGATATCCGCTTCATAGTGAGTTAGTCTCTTAGATACTATCATCCTTTATCCCTTCTTCCTCTAAGTCCTGTTGTGTGACCTCACTAGTTGCATCAGCCTCACAGTATAATGGCAACTTACTGATCATACAGGGGTAGTGGAAAAAGACCAAAGAGGGAGAGGAATGGAAGAGAAAAGGTCTGTCCTTGAGAGGCCATAGTTAGGTCTTTATATATGGTAGGAGGTGAGATGGAATGCATGAGGGAAAGGTAAGCATGTGATAAGGAGGATGAGAGAGCAGGGGGATGATCTGACATAGTGAGTGCATGATGTAGATGATGATGAGGGAGTATGACATAGTCTTGGTCATGTGGATGTGGTGTGGTAAGCCAGGGAGTTACAGCTGAGTGACTTAGAGATCTTAGACTTTGTTCTTAGGGTTGTGAAGCAAGTACATGAGCTTTAGATCAAGCACAGTATAGGAGAATCCCTAGATTGTGAAGTTGACAAGACTGGGGTTCAAGACCACCAGGCTTGCCACTACTTATACTAAAGATGTGTCCTAAGAATAGTACTAGTAACTAAGATTCACAGATCAACAATGATTGCACGGCAATCAATGAGATCATGTGACTATGAATGCATCTTTAGTAAACTACAAGTGAGTAGCCACAAGTGCAATATGAACAAGAGATAAATAAAGACAAATAAAGATGGGGTACAATGAGTCCTTGCTAATTGTATAGCAATAGTCCTTAGCAAGTAAATGTTAAAAACAAATAAATAAAGATAAAGATGATATGCCTTATGGTACTTGGAGTTAAAGTCATAGCTTAGTATGTAAATACTATAGTACTATAAGGGAAATGAGATAGAGTCCTTACTAAGTAGAGTGGAACTAAGCTCACAGCTGCAGTATGTAAATACTATGCTCTATTAGTAAGTAAGATCCAAAAAAGAAAGAAAGAAAGAAAAGAAAAGAAAAACAAGTCCATTACAAGGTGCCAAAGCAAGTGCCTTGTAACATGGAATACATATCCCTCTCACAGACAGCTGTGCAAGCAAAGTGGATCCACTCCCTTCTGGGTAAATTTGGTTTGGGGGTGGAGAGACCCATTGTCATTCACAGGACAACAAGGGATCAATATGGCAAACAACCCTATTATAGGCAGAGGTTCAAGGTATATCAACATCCAAATCCATTTTATTCATCAGTGCATTGTGTTGAAGATTCTCTAGTGCATACTATACTGATTCATTTGGTCTTCTCTCCCTACACACACACTTTACATACTTATTACATATTACATCTTCTCCTTGGACCATACTCCCACTTGCATGTCCAAGCACCCACACACATACTCCGGGATGACACACATCCCTCCTCATTATAGTAGTTGTTGTATTCACTTCACTTATACTCCACTTCAACTTTACCTACATTCACTATATAAGATAGGAACCATAATATACAACTTCCTCAGACATCCTTACCATTGTGTCTGAGTGAGTTCCCTTCTACCTATCTTATTCTCTTTCTTACACTCCCCTGCAGCTCTCTTCCTCTCACTGTGTGTGGCACCTACTGTGTCCACACTTACTCTTATCACTGCAGATGTTATCTGCCCTGCTCTCCCATTTGGGGATCACTTACTCATTGGTTATCATCTATAAACTGTTGATGCTTGTCTGCCTCAGCCTGTGTGTACACATTGAGGACTCCTGTATTTTACTTGGTTGTCTTCCTTCCTCTTCCATTGTAACAGATACTTGACTAAGCCATTACCCATCCCTCTCTTCTCTCTTCATTGTGATGGTTTAGGACTTGTAGAGGTGTGTCCCAGCAAGGGGGGCTGTTGAACTCACTACTGTACATACTATGTGTTCTCATTTGCTGTGACACCCTTTCTGTCAGACTCCTATCACTGACTTTATTCCCTGCCATTATATTTCTTTTCTTTTACTTTCTTTTATGTTTTACTTTTGATTAGATTAGATTAGATTGTCTTATCTTTCCATCTTATCTGATCTACATCTAATCCTCTATCTTATCACAGTCCTTACTGCCTCATGGGTAGTGGTTCTCACACTTGCTGCACCTTTAGTTACTGTTGACCTGCCCTTAGTTACTGCGCCTGGTCTGTGCACATGTTCCAGTACTATAAGTAGTGAGGTAGCTAGATGAATAGACTCCAGCTTGTTACAGCTGGTGTATGCGCAGGTCTGGGCAGGCAACAAACAGCAATATGATTGATAGTGGATAGAAGAGCATATCCCCAAATGGGGAGAGAGCAGCAAGCATGGCTGCAGCAGACTGCAGCAGAATAAAGTGAGTTGTGATCACAGTAGGTGACACATTGTGGTTCAAGTGCATCAGACACAATGTAAGACATCTAAGAAAGTATAACAGACCTGCAGCAGAATAAAGTGAGTTGTGATCACAATAAGTGACACAATGTGGTTCAAGTGCACTGCAGGGATGGTGTAAGAGAGTGATAAGATGGAGTGGAGGGGATACTCACTCAGACATGATGTAAGATGTCTGAGGAGCTGTAGTGTAAAAGTCCCATCTTATATAGTGTGTGTAGGTAGTGTTGGGGTGGAGATTGTGTTAAATATCTGTACATTGCTATAATCCTTATACCACACTTTCATTCAGCATTGCCCCCCTTTACACATACATACATACATACATACATACATACATACATACATACATACATACATACATACATACATACATACATACATACATACATACATACATACATACATACATACATACATACATACATACATATATACATATGACACACTTTTACATCTTCACAACCCTGGCAGGGTTCTGTCCTCACTCTCACACCACACATACTCCAGATGACACACATCCTACATATCTTTGGGTATCCTTGTACTTCTACATTGCGTCTCTGCTCTAACCATATTCCACAACACTATATAAGATACAGTACATACAATATGTCAAAACAGGCATAGGGATGCACACAGCAGATAGATTATAGATAGATATGATAAGGCTTGAAGCCACATTGGTCTTTGAGGGATTAGCCAAAGGAATAATGTCCAGAGGCAAGACATCTGAGGGGACATCAGAAAGAGGCATATGCAAAAGTAGCAGTACACAAAGATACAGAGTGACTGTGCCAATTCAGGTAGTTGTCAGATAGATGATGGAGAGTGCTCAAAGAGTTACATACCTCAGCAGGAGTAGAAGTGCTGAGGTAGTATGGCAAAGGAGTAGAGAAGATATAGTAAAGAGGACTCAAAATTGGAGAGGAATCTGAATCATACAGAATTAAGAGATGTTCCAAAAAGGGAAAAGTAAGAGTCTAATAGTGATGAATGAGTTAATGCAAAAAATACCAGTTTAGACAGTATGTCCAGTGTTGTAAAGTAGAAGCAAATTTCGACACGATACAAACTCCTCAGTCATCATCTTACAGACACTGAGTGAGTACTCCACTCCCTGCATCTTATTCTCACTCCATCTTACAAAACCTTGCAGCTCTCTCTTTACCTTGTGGCAACCTACTGTTGTCCACATTACTCTTGCTGCTGCAGTATCATGCTGCCTATGCTCTCCCCATGTGGGGATTCTTCTAGCTTGTTGTTTACACTATCAATCATCATTGTTGTCTGCCATAACCTGCATGAACAGATTGTAGTAGTAAAGTACAATGACTACCATAGTTGGAGGGACACACATCATCCTGGAGTGGAGAGTGTGGTGTGAGTTACCCAGACATGTATGTGGGCATATAGTGAAGTCCGAGGAGAGAGAGAAGTGAGTGGACATAAAGAGTATGTGAAGAGTAGGTAGTGTAGTGTATGGAGAGAGAGAAGCCAAACAAAGATATTATATGCACAGACAATTCAACAGCTGGTTCCACCCCTTCTTCATTAGCTGAGACTCCTCATCCCTTGGCTTTGATCCAAGGCAGCTCCCAGTAAGCCCTCTTAAGGAGGCAGGGATAAGTTGGGATTATGAGGCATTCACTACAATTTCTGTCATAGGTTTGTTGGTCCTGACACTTTCAGCTACTTCATCACTTCTGTCACATGCAGTCTGTGCACTATCACTGAATGTATATATACTGCTCATGTGCTACCTGAATGAATATATCTCTTGTGCATAACCTGCAGCTTCATCAAGGATATGTCCAGCTGACATTTAAAGAGCACTTGGAAGTCCAAGAAGGCAGCCATTGCACTAGGAGTCCCATATGTGGCTTTGAGTGCCTCCCAGCATTCTTTAGCAGTAAGTGCATCATCTTCTGTGAGTGCACCTGCAGTTTCACTGATGTTCATATTGATGATGGCTTTAGTGATGTTGTTGTCTGCATCCCAGGTCAGCTACCACTCCCTTCAAGCTATGGCACAAGAGGAAGCCAGATGTCTCCCATCTTCACATATGGGGTTGCCTTGCCTATGTGCATGTGCAGAGGGATCAGAGGAACAGTCTACAGTGCCATATGCAGAAATGTGTCTTCATAGGCTATTTTACTGGCTACAAAGGTTGGAAGTTCTGGGATCTAGCTTCGAAGAGGTGCATTATCAGTGAGAGAGCTGATTTTGATGAGAGGTACTTCCCATCTTGCAAGGATGCTCCTGTAGCTCCTTTACCATCTCTTGTCACTCCTCCCTCAAATTCTGAGTCTGTGCCAGCTCCAGGGGTGAAGTCTTTTGATTCTGATCTCAACACAGATTCAACTCCTCCTGTTACTACACCTGCAGCACCTCCTGTCAACCCAGCTAGCCCTCCATCATCCCCTGCTTCATCTACCTCATCTCTAGAAGACCCTGCTTCTACTGGTCCTTCAACTTTGACACAGTCTCCTATCCCTGCCCCTACTCCTTCTCCTACTCCTGCACCTAGGGCTACACCTATGCATCATAGTACTAGGGAAAGGAGAGCTTCTGGAGAGTAGTGGAAGGTGCATAGAGAGCCTACACCTATTCTTGAAAGCTCCAAAGAAGAAGAGGATGAAGTGCAAGTCAAGGAAGAAGCCAATGAAGATGAGGAGTTCCCTAGCGCATTTTTCACTTATCCAGGATCTGCTTTCACCAGCTTGTAGGGTGTGGAACCATCTACCTACAGGCAAGCTTTGGCGCGCTCCAATGCAAAGCAGTGGACACAAGCAGCTGAAGAAGAACTGGATGCTCACAGTCGCAATGGCACTTGGGAGCTTGTTACTCTCCCTCCTGGCCAAAAAGCCGTTGGTTGCAGATGGGTCTTCAAAGTGAAGAGGAATGCTGATGGCTCCATTGAGAGGTACAGGGCTAGACTCGTCATGAAGGGATTCAGCCAGAGACCAAGCTTTGATTTCAATGAGACCTTTGCTCCTACAGCTAAGTTTGCAGCAATCAGGACTATTCTTGCCCTTGCTGGCTTACAGGACCTTCACCTTCACTCCATTGACATCTCTCATGCCTTCATTAATGGGGACCTAGATGGAGAAGTCTACATGCAGCAGCCTGAAGACTTCACTCTGGGGAACAGTAACCAAGTCCTTCATCTTCAGAGATCCATCTATGGCTTGAAGCAAGCATCTCATATGTGGTACCAGAAGCTCCAGTCTGTCCTGATTGATCTAGGCTTCAAGTGTGTTAAAGTCAACTCTAGCATCTATGTCTTTAGCAAAGACAGTGTGCAGATCATTCTCCCAGTCTTTGTAGATGACATCACACTTGCCTCCAACTTCCTCAAAGCTATACAATCAGTCATTAAGCAGCTGTCTTCACATTTTCATCTTAGGGACTTAGGAGCCACTTAATTCCTGCTTGGCATACAGATCACTTGGGACCACCCAAATCATGCTATTTCACTCTGCCAATGCCAGTACATACTGGACATACTGGAACACTTCAGCATGCAAGATTGCAAGCTGGTCCTGACACCCATGCAGCCAAAACTTCAACTTTCAGTGCAGATGTCCCTGAAGACTCCCCAGGAGGTTGTAGCTATGAAGGATGTCCCTTATGTCTCTGCTGTAGGTGCTCTGCTATACCTAGCCACTGCTACTCACCCCGACATCTCCCACACTGTCTCCATACTCTGTTGATTCAACAATAACCCTGGCATGGAGCATTGGAAAGCAGTGAAGCATCTCCTTCAATATCTCAAGGGCACAGTCGACTTGAAGCTCACTTATGCACCCTCCCCTTCATCTCAAGAACCCTTCATTACCTACACTGATGCTGATCATGGTGGAGACCTAGACAGCAGCAGATCAACTTCAGGCTATCTCCTATGCATTGGGACAGGTGCAGTGAGTTGGAGCTCTAAGCTTCAGTCACTTGTAGCTCTTTTGACAACAGAGGCAGAGTTTATTGCAGCTGGTGAAGCAGGGAAGGAGATGCTGTGGATGTGGAATTTGATGCAGGAGCTTGGCTATCCTGTAGATGGTGCCTCTACCTTTCAGATTGACAACCAGTCAGCCCTGTCAGTGGCCAAGAACCTGGAGCACCATGGGAAGATGAAGCATCTGGACATGAGATACTTCCAGCTTAGGGATGCAGTTGAGGCAGGGACACTAACACCTATTTATGTCCCTACTGAAGATCAAGTTGCCAACTTGCTAACCAAGTCTCTCTGTGTCCAGAAGGTTGTGA
Organism: Albatrellus ellisii; assembly: GCA_003314395.1. Classification (NCBI taxonomy): domain Eukaryota; kingdom Fungi; phylum Basidiomycota; class Agaricomycetes; order Russulales; family Albatrellaceae; genus Albatrellus; species Albatrellus ellisii. The sequence continues at coordinate 9,304 of QLPN01001963.1, read as the reverse complement.
AGCTGCAGGGCATGATGGGACTGAGCTAGTGTTGAAGCTAGAGAGTTGCTTCATCAGGGGGGACTGTTGTTATATAAGGTTCTTCACCAACTCTCTTCTGATTTTCCTATCTCGAGATTTCCAGACTTTGTGTTACATTTACTTATATCTTTACTTGTGCTCATGTGTTTGACTTCATACTTTACCCACACCTGTGGCACACTCTTATGGTTCATATTCCACAGTTATGTGCAGTTTAAAGGAGTCCTCAGTGGCACAGCTAGCTCTTTCTCTAGTTGCTCACTTTGGACTTCAGGTACTGTACTTATGACTCTGGCTCTTCTTTCCCTAGTTGCTCACTTCAGACTTCAGTCCCCCACTTCATGTGGTGTCTAGAGTAGCCCTTGTTGCAATCCACACAAGTCCATCATCCTCCTTTAACACTAACTCCTGTTTATGTCCCTACTGAAGATCAAGTTGCTGACTTGCTAACCAAGTCTCTCTGTGTCCAGAAAGTTGCAAGGCTGTGGGGCATGATGGGATTGACTTACTGTTGAAGCTAGATAGTTGCTTCATCAGGAGGGACTGTTGTTATTCAAGGTTCTTCACCAACTCTCATCTTCTTTTCTTATCTTGAGATTTCCAGACTTTGAGTTACACTTGCTTATATCTCCACTTCTACTGATCCATTTAAGTTCTCACTCCACACATATATGGTACACATGCTTATAGTTCAGACTCCACATGTATGCATACTATAAAAGAGTTCCCGGGTGGCACAACTGCTTTCTTCAGTTGCTCATCTCAGACTCTAGTCCCCCACTTAGTGTGGTGTTTGTAGTGCTCATCCTTTAATCACAAGTCACATTATCTCAAAGTTTAACACATCCTTCATAGCTACAACCTCCTGGGAGGTCTTTGGAGACATCTGCACTGAATGTCAAAGTCCTGGCTGCATGGGTGTTAGGACCAGCCTGCAATCTTGCATGCTGAAACATTAGAGTATGTCCAGTATATACTGACATTGGCAGAGCAAAATAGCACATTTTGAGTGATCCCTAGCAATCTGTATGCCAAGCAAGAAAGAGGTGGCTCCTAAGTCCCTGAGATGAAAATGTGAAGATAACTGCTTAATGACTGATTGTATAGCTTCAAGGGAATTGGAGGCAAGTGTGATGTCATCTACAAAGACTGGGAGAATGATCTGCACACTGTCTTTGCTAAAGACATAGATGCTAGAGTCAACTTTAACACACTTGAAGCCTAGATCAATTAGGACAGACTGGAGCTTCTGGTACCACATATGAGGTGCTTGCTTCAAGCCATAGATTGATTTGCAAAGCTTCAGGACTTTGTGAGGACTCCCCAGAGTAAAACCTTCAGGCTGCTGCATGTGGACTTCTTCATCTACATCCCCATTGATGAAAGCATATGAGATGTTGATGGAGTGAGGGTGTAAGTCATTGAGACCTGTAAAGGTGAGAACAGTCCTGATTGCTGCATACTTAGCCATAGGAGCAAAGGTCTCATTGAAATCAAAGCCTGGTCTCTGGCTGAAACCCTTTGTGATGAGTCTAGCCTTGTACCTCTCTACTGAGCCATCAGCATTCTGTTTGACCTTGAATACCCATCTGCAACCAATGGCTGTCTGGCTGGGAGGGAGAGTAACAAGCTCCCAAGTCCCATTGCAACTGTGAGCATCCAGTTCTTCCTCAGCTGCTAGAGTCCACTGCTTTGCATCAGAGCACACCAAAGCTTGCCTATAGGTAGATGGTTCCTTGCCCAACAAGCTGGTGAAAGCAGATCCTGGATAAGTGACAAATGCACCAGGGAACTCCTCTTCTTCATCATCTTCTAGTTTGACTTCAGCTTCATCTTGTTCCTCTTCTTCAGAATTGGTGTAGGCTCTCTATGCACCTTCCATCACTCTCCCAGAGCTCTCCTTTCCCTAGTACTACAATGTATGGGTGTAGCCCTAGGTGCAGGACTAGGAGAAGCAGTAGGGGCAGAGCTAGGTGCAGGAGTAGGAGACTGTGTTGAAGTTGAGGGAGTTGCAGAAGTGGGGTCTTCTAGAGATGAAGCAGACAAAGTAGGAGATGGTGGAGGGCTAGCTGGGTTGACAGGAGGTGCTGCAGGTGTAGTAATAGGAGTAATAGGGTCTGTGTCGAGATCAGAATCAAAAGACTTCCCCCTTGGAGCTGGCACAGACTGAGAATTCAAAGGAGGAGTGACAAGAGATGGTAATGGAGTGACAGGAGTATCCTTGCAAGATGGGAAGTACCTCTCATCAAAATCAGCTCTCTCACTGATAATGCACCTCTTTGAAGCTAGATCCCAGAACTTCCAGCCTTTGTACCCAGTAGGATAGCCTATAAAGATGCATTTTTGCATGTGGGGCTGTAAGCTGTTCCTGTGATCCCTCTGTACATGCACATAAGCAAGGCAGCCCCAGATGCAACAATGGGAGACATCTGGCTTCCTCTTGATCCATAGCTTGAAGGGAGTGGTAGCTTTGGAGATAGCAGAGGTGGGGAGACAGTTCCATACATGCAAATAAGAAGCAAGGAATTCTCCCCAGAAAGATGAAGGAAGGCCAGACTCAGCTAGCATAGCAGTTACTCCCTCCACCATAGTCCTGTTAGCCCTCTCAGTAACTCCATTTTGCTGTGGCCTGTTTCATACAGTGTGCTGTCTGATAATGCCTGCATCTATAGTGAACTGAAGGAAAGCATTGGACATGTATTCTCCCCCCTTGTCATCCCAAAGGGCCTTGATCTTTGCACCATGATGGTTCTCAGCATAAGCTTTGAAAGCTTTAAATGCTTCAAAGGTGTCTGATTTTGCCTTGATAGGGAAGACTGCTCTGAATATAGTGTAGGTGTCAATGAAGGACACCCAATAACAAAATCCTGAGTGTGTACAAACAGGGAGAGGACCATGGAGATCAGAATGGATGAGCTTGAGAGGGGCAGAAGTTGTTGTTATTCAAGGTTCTTCACCAACTCTCTTCTTATTTTCTTATCTTGAGATTTCCAGACTTTGATTTACATCTTATCATATCTTTCTTTGTCCTGATGCGTTTAGGTTCTAACTCTGCACATATACTGTGCACACTCTTATGGTTCAGACTCCGCATTTATGCATACTATAAAGGAGTTCCCGTGTGGCGCAACTGCTTTCTTCAGTTGCTCATCTCAGACTCTAGGTACTGTAACATCACTCTTACTTTATTTACTTAGTTGCTCATCTCAGACTCTAGTCCCCCACTCAGTGTGGTGTTTGTAGTGCTCCTCTGTTCTAATCACAAGTCACCTTCTATCAAAGTTTAACAGGTTATGGGCCCTGTGCTCTTTTGACTTTGTGACTTTAATATCTTGACTTCTGCGCAACCGATCCTCTTGAAAATTCGTACGGACCTCCGTCGACACTCCGTCTACCTGCAATAGACGTTTCAGCAAATTCCGATCACTGGTTCACTCGCAATAGCATCGAAGTCTCAACTCCTCGAGTTAGGAATCATAGTGTTATCTCAACAACCTCTTTCACCCTTGCTCCCAAACTTTGTGGGGACCTTTGCTAGCATCCTATGTTAAACTTCAAGATAATGTGACTTGTGATTAGAACCAATGAGGAGCACTACAAACACCACACTAAGTGGGGGACTAGAGTCCAAGATGAGCAACTAAAGTAATTAGAGTAAGTGTGAAGTTACAGTACCTAGAGTCCAAGATGAGCAACTGAAGAAAGCAGTTGCGCCACCCAGGAACTCTTTTATACTACGCATGAATGTGGAGTCTGAACTATAAGAGTGTGTACAGTATATGTGCAGAGTTAGAACCTAAACGCATCAGGACAAAGAAAGATATGATAAGATGTAAATCAAAGTCTGGAAATCTCGAGATAAGAAAATAAGAT
>QLPN01001960.1:0-24748 GCA_003314395.1 Albatrellus ellisii | reverse complement strand
TTCCCCTTATTGCATAAGCGGGCTTGGGTGTTCCATAATTCTGGTCACGTTTGACCTTGCATTCTCTGCTGAAATGTCCTTTGATACTGCATCTGAAACAAGCTCCTTCTCATTTCCTTTTGTCGCGTTCTTTGTCAGATAACCTTCCATTTCCAGTAAACCTGGTGCATGTGAATACTTCTCTTTGGGGTGTTTCCATTGGAGAGAAGTCTTCTATTGCACAAATTGCACGTGGATTTAATTTCCATAAGTGGGATTCAGTATCCCCTTTGGGTAAATTGTCAGGGTATAGGAATCATCCGTTTTGTCCAGATCGAATACTGTTTTGGAAGTTGTTGTTGGATCTGTTCTGATCTAACCTTATGGCGAGGTTTTGCCATTCTTGTAAGGTAGTCGGTAACACATCCCTAGTTGTCATGATGGTATCCTTGATGTCTTTCCTAAGACCATTCTTGAATTTCTCGATGTTGGTTATGTTGTTATAACCCATGGTGTTGGTAATAGAATTGAATATGGTGACATATTCAGAAGCTGTGCCTCTTCCCTGCACTAGCCTATCCAGGTTGTTGTGTGATAACTCCCCTTCGTTAGTTGGGTAGAACTTCTTTTCGAATTGGTCCTCAAACTGCTTCCATGTGAGCGTTGAAGAGGAAGCGGTGAGCTGATTGATGATTTGTCCAGCCCATGTTCTGGCAATCATTCCTTCTTTACAGAAAGATAGTGCAAAGGTGATCTTATCCATATCATTTTTGAAAGTTTTAGTAAAGAAATGGAGTTTAACTTTTCAGATAAAGTCCTTGGCAGTGGATTCGGTTCCAGAAAATTTGGATGGTTTATTAAGTCGTGGTTCCTTGGGGGAAGTGGATGATGTGTTTGCCATTCTTGGTATAGATTGTTGAATTCTCTTTAGGTTCAGGTGATTTGTTGTTGGCATCGGATTAATTGGGTCTGAAGTCGTAATTCCGGAGGTGAGTCTTGATTGAATGAAAGGGGTGGATGAGGTAATGGTTTCGTCTCCTGAAGTTGTCACTTGAGGAGTAAAGAACGTTTCCACTTGAGGAAGTTGTTCCGAAATGTTGATGGGCGTTCTTGGTTCTGGGGGTCCTGATGGAGTTCTTGTGCAAGATTCAGGCCTTGATCTTGGGATAAGGCTCTGTCGGTATTCAGGGATCGTGGGTAGTGAAGATACTTGTTCAGGATATACTTCAACATAATCATAGTCTGATGGCTTCTTGGGATCCCAGCAAACGATAACTTTGTTTTCGTCTGGGTCGTCAAAGGCTTCATAGATCCACTGGTTGTGTTTGTCATAGAACATAAACTCGTCTTTGGTGTTGGTATATTGTTTGAGTGAGATGGGAACGTGGTTTCTGAGTAGTTGTCTATGTTGTTGACAGATGTCGGTATCTAGTGAGATTTCCTGGTGGATGTTTGCCGATAGAAGCGATGTATTGGTAACAATTGGGTTCCCATTATGATAAGCTGTTTGGGGTTCTTGATTGGTACGAGTGAAGTAAATGAGTTGGTTATTGACATAAAAGAGTTTGTTGGTGCTGTTGTATTGGAGGTAATCAGGCCACAAGTGGTTGGTTACGTCTAAGGAGATAGTGTTGGCAGGGAGAAGTTGTTGATGATAATCTCCACAGAGATTTGAATCCGCGGTGACAGTACGTGCTTCCTAGAAGCATGTGTAGTTTGTTAGGAGGAGTGCAGAGTCTTGTCAAAGTGCTAAGAGTGGCCTATTGGACGGTCTTAGGGAAGGTCTATATTGATACTCCTGGTAACTGAGTTTTGAACGTGTGTTTGATGCACATAATAGAGTTTCCTGATGATGATGAAGATGTCAGGACGCATTTATTTTTCTTTTAATTATATGATTTCTTTCATCCTTATCACTCAAGATCTACACAAGATATCTTATCAGATCATGTAGATCTTATTGCAATTACATATGACTCATTCATCATTTGTCATCGGCCCAATTACTATACACATATGACACATATTCTCACAGTCGCTTACAGAGCTTCTCACAGATGCTGCACATCCTTACTGATGCTGTGCAAGTTGCTTATTGATCGTTCACAGGAATGCTGCGCATTCCTTTATGATACGCCTGCCCTATAGTACATACATGGTCCGTGCGCAGGTCCCTTTTAGTATAGATACTTCAGCTGTATCGTAATTACTCTCCAGCTGAATACATCTGGGATATCCGTTTGCACAAGCGTGATCTCATCCCTCTTGTTAGCCCATTTCCATTCCTTATACATTGTGTGACCTTGCTGGCAAACGTCGGCCTCACAGAAGATTGGGATCAACGAGACTGAAATGAGGATGATTCCACCAATAATGATTCAAGGATCCAGAGTGACGAGATGTAGGATATCTTAGTGATGCTTTTTGTGTGACTTAGAGATCTTTAAACTTAGTTCTTTGGTGAGGAAGTGGGCTAGTAACGAGTGTAGATCAAGCGCAGTATAGGAGAATCCCTAGATTGCAAAGTTGACAAGACTGGGGTTTAAGACCACCAGTCTGTCAACTATTTATACAAAACTGGAGATCTAAGTATAGTAAAGTTGCGCAGTAATGTGCAGTAGGTAAATGATAATGTGCAGTAAAGTGCAGTAAGTATGTGTCCATGTGATATAAGTGGCTCAGCCACAAGTGCAAAACAAACTAGAGATAAACAAAAGTAAATAAGAATGAGAAAAAGGAAGTCCTTGCTAATTGTATAGTAATAGTCCTTAGCAAGTAAATGTTATAATAAATAAAAGAAAGATAAAAGAGAAAAAGATAAGTCTAATATAGTACCTGGAGCTATGCTCACACTTAAGTATGTGAATACTTAAGTACTATAAAAGAGAAAAGAAAAAGGAGAGTCCTTACTAAGTAAAGTGGAGCTAAGCTCACACTTGTAGTAATAATACTACACTTTACTAGTAAGTAAGATAAAGAAAAAGAAAAAAGGAAAAAATGAAAACGCATTATGAGGTGCCAAAGCAAGTGCCTCGTAACAATAAGTTTGAGCTAAGCTCACAGCTGTAGTTAATGCTACACTTATAGTAAGTAAGATAAAGAAAAGAAGAAGGAAAAAAAAACTGTTACAAGGTGCATAAGCAAATGCCTTGTAACAGTGAGGGCCTTTGGCCATTGGCCATTATTTATAGTATGTCTACATTCTCATTTTCATATACCTCCCCTGAAGTACTACACTTGGTCCATGCACATATTACATTACTATATATACTATACAAATCCTAGTGATATTCTCCAGTTCTGATCATCTGGGATATCTGCTAGGTGCAGTACTGGTTCTTTTCTCTCTTGTCTTTACTCTCTGATATCATCTGGGATATCTGCTAGCCAGCATATATTGTCCCCTTTATCCCCTTGTTTTTTTTTTAGTTATTGTTCAGCCTGACGACTGTCAGCCTCAGAAGAAGAGGGTTTCATTTTTCTTGGTGGTAAGAAGTTGGTGACTGAGGTGCAGTTCTCAGTCAGGTTCAAGCCAGCATTCCTGTAGTTCCACTACAAATGTATCAATGGCAAGCAGTTCTAGGACAGTGCTGTTGGTGATGAGTGATTTTGTAATATGAGGGTCTTGGAATCCAAAGGATACAATGCATACTTGGTTGTGTTTTTGAAGTTGATATATGCATGGCACCCTCAAATCCAGAGACACATTATTTCAGGTGATATCTGTCCTGGAGAGAGGGTTGGTGGCATGGGTGTATGTTCAGATTCAGTGTTCAAGTATGAGAAGTAGCAGGATAGTGGGAGGGTCACAGATGATGAGGAAAAGAGGATGATGAGGACAATGGCAATGATGGCAATGATCCAGTGATGGGGACAGGAAACATTGGTAATATGAGAACCTGGTAAGACAATGGAGGATCTGAGTCAGTGGCAATAAGATCTGATAAAATAATGATGCAAGGTGTGATGGGAAGATCTGGAGCAAACACAGGTGGTGAGGTAATGCAAATAATGTAGCTGTAGTTTGACAGTCCAGAGGTCATTGTTTTGAAAAAAAGAAGCACACTTGCACACAGAACACTCAAAGATGAGATCAAACAAAGGTAACTAAACAGGACAACAGTCTATATTGCAGCAGTGGAAGCAACAGTATGAAAACACAGAGTGAGAGACAAGAGAGAAGAAAGAGTGGGATTTGAGATGATAAGCTCTGAGACCATATGATGGTTCTTAAGTACTGTTCAATGACAGATGAAATGCATGAGGTGGGCAGCAGGGAGTATGGTAGCATGATGAGTCCTGAAAGCATGTGATAAACTGACATAGATAGCTCTCACACATGTAGGGGGTGGGACAGACAGGTGTCAGGTGGATGTGTAGTGAGTAAGCTGCATGGTTACACCTACTCACTTTATGTAGGTGAGGCTGAAGACATTCTAGACAAACAAACATATACATGCTCCCATTTTCTTGGTCAATTGTGTGTGAAACACTATGGCTTCATTATCCCCTCATTGTATGTATCATTTCTGCCATTCTTTACTCTTCAGGTTTTGATATTGTCCTTCTAACAGCACAAAATATATAGCTGGCATGCAACACCACATTGAAACATGCTGTGATGATTTTCAATGCATGATGTGTACTATAGGGAACCTGGGTTGAGTAACATTTTGTATATCATTCATAGCTACCTTGAATTTTGACATGCTCTCATTAAAGCTATATGGCTGCAATGACAAATGTCTCATCACTGTCCCCATATTTTCCAATTCAATAGCTGAGGTATGAGGCAGTCAGCTGGTGATTGAGTGAGAGAACTTGAAAAGTGGCATTCATTAGTCATGCATAGTCACACCTACCAGATTGTTTCCCCAAATGCATTTGTCTGTTAACCATTCACTGCCATTCCCACTGATGGAACACACCAATTCTCTCAAGTACATAACCCTGCACTTCAAAATATTCATGGTATACCCTCATCTAACATTTCCAGAGGAACCCCTGTCTGAAAGACAGTGCTCAAGTTTTGGTCATCATAAGGCTTGTTGTGAGCACATGGCTATGGGGTCAGAGCAGCATCTCTTCTCAAGGTTTTTGATGCATTGAGTTTCCCACTGCCTGTCCACTCATTCTGTCTGTTGATTACAGAAGGATTCATCCTTCATGCCACATCAGATGAGATACTCTTCATACCCAGATGGGGTGTGGGCAAACACAATTCAGCATCTTGCAGTGGGCCCTGGAGTATGGTAATGACACTGGAGAAAGACAGTCTAGACTTGGCAATGTTCTCATTCTGAGCTGCAGAGGCTGGGAGTGGCAGCAGCTGGTACACCCAGAGAATGTGGGGGGTGGTGGTCTTGGTGTGTGCCACTCATTCATCCTGGCCCTCAACCATGCCCACTGTGGCCACTGCCATGCTCCACCTTGTCCCTAAACCTCTCACATGACTAGCAACCTTATACACTCTTATCCCACCCTGTGTTGGTTTTTCATTACATTATGATGCTGATCACACTGTTTACTTATTAAGTATACTTATCTCAATCTCATCTTATTGGTATTTCTTTTCTCTTTATGGTTTGAGTTCCTCTTCAACTCTATCTTGCTCTTACTATATCTTCTTTGCCTCATCATCTTCTCACCTCAGCACTTCTGCATGTGCTGAGGCGAGTATCTCTTCTGCTCCCTTAGCTCTCTTCTTGACATACCTGCTCTATGCAGCTCTCTCTTTCTTCTGTGTACCCTCTACCCTCTGGTACACATCTTCTCTTATCTTACAGCTTTTCCTTTTTGTGTGGCTACAAGCCTACCATTGATCTCATTATGACCAATCTATTGTTTGCCTTGTTGCCTGCATTTTAACACCCTGTCCCACCTAAAGCACAACTGGAGGTGACATTGTCATTAGATTTTCTCATGGTGTAATATCCCTGGTTGTGGTCCATGAATCCTCTTTCTGCATGACATTTATGACATTTCTTGTCAACAGCACCTTGACCACTAGATCTTTTACCAATCCTACAGGTCATGGTGCAAGCATCTGTCATTGGGGGCCTTGCTTTTCTCAAGGCATTGAAATAGTCAGGGTGTGGCTCTTTACCTCAGTCCTGCAGCATCTCAGTGGCCATTGACATTTTCTTGGCAGGATGCAGCTCAGAATGCTGACAATGTCACTAAATTGATGACATCTATCCCTGTGCTCTAGGGTCTGCTACAAACCACAGAAGTATGACACCCATACAACATCAGAATTGTTAGAATCAGGCATTGAGGCAAATGGCAGATAGATTGTGACAAGATGAAGACAGGCTTGTAGCCAAATAAATAGAGAGAGCAGTTAAAGGACTTTGGTCCAGAGATAATGCATCTGTAAGATAAGAGAAGATGTGTATGAGAGGGTAGAGGGTACACAGAAGAAAGAGAGAGCTGCATAGAGCATATATGTCAGATGAGAGCAGAAGAGATACCCCAACTCCAAGATGGCCTCTACAGTCATCTATGAATTCACCAAAATTTCAATTCAACTGCCAATGAATATCTTGGAGAAGCATAGTGTGCTGCACCAGCATTGAGGCAGGACTTCTGTACATTGGCTGACACATCTTGCAACAATTGAGGAGAGCACAGCACTTGAGACTCCAATATACTTCTTTGACATTCATCTACCCAGTGGTGAGATTTGGCTGTATGAAACAAAGATTGAGGATGACATACCATATTGCACTGATGTTGCAGATGCACCCACAGATGATTGCTGAACACACCAATCTATGTCACTGAGCAACTTATGAAGATCTGTGATAATGCCAGATTTGATGACCTGGCTTCCACACTTGGCTGTTGAATAATCAGGCTTTGCACAATCAGCATCTGGTCTTACTGTACTGCATGAATGTTGCACATGCTTTCAATGGTGATAGTTGAACATCCAAATCTGCACCACTGAACAACTTTTGAAGGTCTGTGATAACACCACATTCTGCTAAGAGCAGCCTATTGGATGGTCTTGGGGAAGGTTTGCAATAACTATATCCCTGGTAACAAGGTAGCTGTTGTGCACTTGGATTGTGTGGTAAATGTTCCTGATGACAATGAAGAGTGGGATCAATGAAATAGTGATGAGGATGATACCACCAATGACTAAATGAGGATATAGAGTGATAAGTTTAGGATGTCTTGGCAACACTTAGAGTGACTTAGAGATTTTAGGCTTAGTTCTTGGGGTTTAGACAAGATGAAGGTGAGCTCAGCAACACTTGGTGACTTAGAGATCTTAGACTTAGTTCTTGGGGTTGTAAGTGAGAGGAAAGTGAGCTTAGGTCAAGCACAGTAAAGGAGAATCCCTAGATTGTGAATTTGACAAGACTGGGGTATAAGACTGCCAGGCTTTCAACTACTTATACAAAACTGGGTATTCTAAAGATAGTACAAGTAGTTAAGGTTCACTGATCAATGAGATTGTGTGACCAAGTTGTGTCCATAGTAAACTACAAGTAACTAGCCACAAGTGCAAAATGAACAAGGGATAAACAAAGACAAAGAAAGATGAAAAGGGAAGTCCTTGCTAAATGTATAGTGATAGTCCTTAGCAAGTAAATGTGAATAACTTAAAAAAAAGAAGAATGAAGAAGATAAGATGTTTTATAGTACTTGGAGCTAAGCTCACACTCTAGCATGTAAATACTAAAGTACTATAAAGGAAAGATGAACTACTATAAGTTTGAGGTAATCCTCAGCTGCAGTGAAATACTACACTTATAGTAAGGAAGATAAAGAAAAAAGGAAAAGAAAAAGAAAAAACAAGTCCATTACAAGGTGCCTGAGCAAGTGCCTCATAACACATTCCATGATCTTGCTTCAACACTCAGCTGTTGAATGGTCAGGCTTTGCACAATCAGCATGTGTCAGGATCTTCTTACCATGCTGTGCCAATGTTGCAAATGCTTTCAATAATGATTCCTGAACATTCATCCTGCTGTTGTAGTAGGTAAGCTATCTGTCATCTGGACCTTTGAGAATCAGGCTGTATAACTTGATAATGTGCATGTTCTGCCATTTGAAAATACAAGATGTCAAAAATGTTGCTGTACTAGATAAGGAGAGTGACTTACATGTGGGCCAAATGGATTAGGTGTGCTGACAACAAGGTTTCTCCCTTTCTTCTCATTGCACTCCCCCAAGCAACCACAACTTTTTCTTTGGGTGGGTTCTGCTTCAGTCATGCTATTCACAATATGGAAGGCATTAATAATGGCAACATCAAGGACAAGACAATCATGCACCTTGACTGTTTGGGTTCCACCATGACTGGGAAAACCCAATGTGAATGAAAGATGATATTCAGAGGTGCCAGTCTTTGGTGTTAGTAGGAGACAGGAGGGACAGACAAGAGGGCATGCCTACTACACATGTTGAACACATGTGACAAATGAAGACTAGAGCTTCCATTCTTCTCATTTCATTGGTAAACACACTGAATATGCATGTAGAGATGTCAGCTCTGACTGCAAAACACTGTAGACCAGTCCTAATCAATTTCACATCAGACAGGAAAAGAAAATCAAAGAAATATAAGGGGAAAGGGAGGGTGGGCAATGAAAAGGATAATATGTAAGAGTGAGCAAAAACTGAGAAGCATAAGACAAAGAGAGAAAACCCCTATCATTTAGAAAAGTTATGTTCCCACACAGGATGGCAGAAGCTCATTTTTTGGCTGAAGTTGGTCAATTTTGGCTCAGAGATCACTAAATGTTGAGGTGTTGCTATTTGTAAGGCATTGATTTATTAGCGCATTTATTCCTTTATTTCTTTTACTTTTCTTTTATGTTTCCTTTTAGATTATAGTAGATTAGATCATCTTCCTTTCAGTCTATCTGATCTTATCTTACTATATCTTACTTACTGTCGCTTCGTGCTCTGGATGTGCCCATGCTGCGCATGATGTCATAGCTACTGTGGAGTAGTTACTGTAGCACCTGCCCTAGAGTAGTGGCACTGGTCTGTGTGCCTTCTCTTAGAGTATATAGGTAGCTGTAGTATAGCAAATATACTCCAGCTCGTTATGGCTGGCAAATCCTATTCTTTGGAGTGATCCTTAGTCTAGTGCACACTGGTCTCCCTTATGGGATATGTAGGACTGCCATCTTACACTATTGCCTTGAATAGTGTTCAAGGTGTGTCCCACTTAGGACAATAGCCTTGTTGCTATAATGTTGATGGGTTTTTCTGATCCCATGCAGGACAACTTGGAGTTGCATCTATAAGTTTAGGGTTTGTTTTTGAATGGGTCAAAGGGTTGAGGAGTTGTCCATGGACTGTGGCAGATCTGTCATAGAGAGTCTCTGGATATTGGATTGTTGAATATCTGTATCTATATATGATGCTGAGCATCTCTCTCTCTCTCTCTCTCTCTCTCTCTCTGTCTCTCTACATCTTCACTTTATCTTATCCTATTTTATCCCATCTCATCTTATCTTGATCTATTCTTCTTTCTTCTTTTGGATGTGTCTTTGTCACTACATTTGTAGCTCCTCTCTAACTCTATCACTGTCTTACTATTTCCCCTCAGTTTACCACCTCAGCTGTCTACATTGTGTAGCTGAGGTGCATATTGTCTCCTCTTTCTCTATCTCTAACTTACAGTGACTTCCAAAATTGATTCAATGTTTTGCAATTTCTCATTGTTTGCTGATTAAATCAGGAACCAGAACAAATAATGTTAAAGGACAATAAAGGACTTGTGGGATTGCAATGAGGAGTACTCTAGACACCACACTAAGTGGGGGACTGAAGTCCGAAGTGAGCAACTAGAGAAACAAGAGACAGAGTCATAAGTACAGTACCTGAAGTCCGAAGTGAGCAACTAGAGAAAGAACTAGTTGCGCCACCGAGGACTCCTTTAAACTGCGCGTAACTGCGGAGTTAGAACTATAAGAGTGTGCCACATGTACGTGTAAAGTAACAAGTCAAACGCATGAGCACAAATAAAGATATAAGTAAATGTAACACAAAGTCTGCAAATCCGAAGATAAGAAAGTTGGTGAAGAACCTTTAATAACAACAAATAAGACCAAAGTGTAAGTTGATGCCTAAAACTAGAACATCAGGGCTATACATTTTCCCAACAATTAAATAATTTGGATCAGTATCTATGGAGATATAAACAGCTTAATCTAGGGTATCATTCAATCAATCTTGTAACTACCTGTCAAAAAACCAGAAACTAGGAATTCTAATACTTTGTATGACCTCCCTTGGCCTTAGTTACTGCTTCAAGTCTTCTAGGCATACTTTCAATTAAGTTCTGACACACCTCTGGTGGAATTTCATTCCACACCTCTGCCACTCTCTCCCAAATCTCCCAAACTCCTTTAGGCATTGTTGAATACTCCCCCAGCTGTCATTTGATATGTTGCCACAGATGTCCAATTGGGTTTATGTCTGGAGACTGTGGAGCCCAGTCCAGAACATTGATATCATTGTCTTCAAACCATTTGGTGGCCATTTTGGAGGTGTGCTTGGGGTCATTATCCTGTTGAAAAATGACATCCTTGGTGGAAAACTGGGCAGTAGGTTGTCCTCAAAAATACTCACATACTGATCTGCATTCATCTTCCCCTCAACCTCTGCAAGTCTTCCAACTCCCTCCCAACCCATACAGCCCCATACCATGATGTTTCCACCTCCAAACTTCACTGTGCCCTGCACCTCACAATCAATCAGCCCCTGGCCAACCTGCTTCCAAACCCACTGCTTTCCATCTGACCCAATTCTGTTGATTTTGGTCTCATCTGACCAAATAATCCTCTTCCAGTCCTCTACAGTCCAGTTTTGGTACTTCAAAGTGAAGGCTAAGCATTTCTTGCAATGTACTGTTGTGGCTTTTTCTTCTTTGTTACAGCCTTCAATGAATGTTATTTAAGAACTTGGTGCAGTCTTTGAGACAGGGTTGGGGATGATGGAATTGATGTGTTTTGTGGCCTGGACAGCATTGGCAACCTTTCCTGTGGTGATTTGTGTAATGATACTGCATTCAGAGGTGGCAGAGAGCTTGGAAGGATGACCAGAATGAGGTGACTGATGGTTAGGAAGGAGGTTTTGGAGGACCCTGGCAACTGTAGGCTGGCTAACACCCAGAGAGGAAGCAATTTTATGAGTGGATTGACCATTGCTGGCTAGAGCAATGATGTTTTCCTTCTGAGCAGAGGAGATAGAGTGCATGGGAGAATTGAAAAGCATTGAGTGGGTTGGCAGTGCTTAAATAACTTCAGTTGAAGTGGTTGCTAAGATACAATCTCTATAGCAACCATCTGTCAATCACATATCTGTCAAAGTTTGACCAATCTGTCAGACTTTGACTGTTCTGACAACCAGTTACAAAATTGATTCAATGACATTCTAGATTGAACTGTCTGTATCTCCATGGATACTGATCCAAATTATGTGATTCATATTCCAATGTATAACTCTGATGTTCTAGTTTTAGACATCAACTTACACTTTGGTCTGGTTCCTGAGTTAGTCAGCAAACAATGAGAAATTTTTAACATTGAATCAAATTTGGAAGTCACTGTACCTACTCATTGCTCTAGCATATCTTCTTCTGTGCCCTCATCATCTGGTATCTTCTTCTTTACTAGCTCTCTCCTCTTCCTCTCTCCTCTGCCTCTTCCCATCATGTGGGCTCTCCAAATAGATCTAATGCTCATTGTCTTCCTCATCACCATCACCTGCTTTCTCCTCTGCTATAATGGACCCTCCTCATCCATCTCAAATGCCATTTGAGACAATGATGGAAGTGCACTTGCATGTGGGACACTCAAAGGAGATGAGATTGGATGAAGGCAACTAAACTGTCTGTATCTCAATTATGGAATATGATGAACATTGAAAACATGGAGGGAGAAAACAGGAGAGAAGAAGGTGGGAGGTGATCCTAAGTTCTGGGGTCATTTAGTACTGCTTGATGAGATATGGAATGCAATGTTTGGAAATATCCATGGTATTCATTCAGCCCCTCTTTACTTACACTACTATATGTCCTCTTTATGTCTTTCTGACACATGTCTAACCCACTTACACCACCACAAACACATTTTTACACTATGATCAAAACCCACACTCTACACTCTGCTTGAACTTAGTTCAATGCACACTACATATATGAACTCCCCACTTTCTTACTAGTCTTAGGCATCTCTGTAGTATGTCTAACCATATATTGTCACTCTGTGGCATTGCCCACACCACTTACCACCATGTTCTCAATGCTGCAATCACCACTACTTTCCTCTTTTCCCTTGTTGGCTCATTCCTGTGCAGACATGCATGAGGTGAGCAGCAGGGGATATGGTAACATGACAATGTCTGGAATGGGGTGGATTGGACAGATGTCAGGCAGGTGTAAGTAGTGAGTAAGCTGCAGGGTTACACTCCTCCCTAGTATGAAGAAAAGACAGGGGGAGGAAAAAATGAAAGGCAGCAAGGAAATCATCTGGAGGGTGGAGGGTTGGGAGAGGTCCAGGTGTGTAGGATGGCCATGTCAGTGAGGTTGTAGCCAGGAAGCCAATGGAGGTTTTCATCACCCCAGCCTTTCCACTAGACAAGATATTGGCAGCCACAGTGATATGCACTGCAGTATGATGATAGCAGAATCTACAATCACAACCACAGTAATTACTGAAGGGTACAAGTCAGAAGATCCTCTAGACACCAAAGTAGAGGGAGTTAGTAGTTAAGCACAATAAATGTGATATCATGATGTGACTGGGTGACAAAAGGGAGATATAACACAGATGTAACATGATAATGACAACAATGACAATGCAGTAGTAGACACAATGCAAAGCAGAAATATCACAATGCAGAAGAAAACACAACACAAATGAAACACAATACAGACACAATGCAAATAACAATAATGAAAATGTGACCTACAAGGTGTGCAATACTTTCTTGTTTTTAGTAGATGCAGGAGGGGATGGATGAATAGCACTTTTCCACAGTCTGACTCAGACAGGAGAGGGGAGACAAATCATGGGCAGGGGAGATCTGTGTGTTTCTGATGGATGACAAATTATATAAATACAGGCTTAGCTCCAAGACCAGAGCACAACAAAACAAAACAGAAATTTTACAACATAGGGTTGATCATAGGGATATTTGAAATGAGGTGGAGTCTGGACATGAATGAATAAAGTATCATACTATAATGGATGAGCAAAAAAGGGGAAGCACTGATCACACCAAATGCTGACTTGGTGACTTGTGACTCCATGGTTATTTTGGTGGGCCTGGACCACACCTCAGCCTATACATCCTATCAGTCCTGCTCCTTGTTGGCTGAACCCAGTCCTGTATTCTGGCACCTAAGCAAATGTGTGATTGATGTGACTGGATGATTGTCACATGCAGCACATTAATGTTGCTGTGTTCACTTGATGTTGCTGATGGTTATTTTCTAGTGTTATGTGCACATGATGCCCATCAGTGGCCACAACAGCATTCATCAACAATAGCATCAATCTTGTGCCATCCAGCAGCATCAGGCCCAGGGCACAGGAGTGTGTTAGTGTCAGGACATACTTATTTTTCTCTTCTTTTTTACAATTTCTTTGACTCTTATCACATAAGATCTACTAGAGGTATCTTATCTCATCTTATCAGATCAGTAGTAGATCTTATCGTGATTATCTATGACACATCTTCATTTAGTCATCAGGCCACTTACTGTACAATTATGACTATATTTCCCACAGATGCTTACTGATACTATGCAATGCTGTGCATTGTTTACTGATAACTCTCACAGATGCTGTGCATCTTATTTACAATTTATATATGCCTGCCCTATAGTGACAGTGCATGGTCTGTGCACTGATCCTTTTAGTATATATAGGGTACTTCTGTTGTACATATTTCTTTAGCTTTATACATCTGGGATATCTGCCTATCAGCATGACATCATCTTAAGTGTATTGTCTCTATCCTCTATCCTTTCCTCCTCTTACAGTTGTGGCTTCACTGATTAGGGTGTGCCTCATGGTTAGCAGCATTGGAGGTGGGAGTAGCTTGTACAAACAGATGCAATTGGCTGGAATGAAATGTAGGGAATATATTAGTGTGAGGAGGGTGTGAGGCTGACACTAATGTCAAAGCCAAACAACTGAAGAAAAAGCTAAAAGGATGAATCACACTTCAAAGCTAGTGGATATCCCAGATATATTAGCATATAGTAAAAGAGGGGAGAGGAATGGTACTGTACCTAGCAGATATCCCAGATGATCAGAACTGGGGAATAAACACTAGGAGCCATCTAGTATATATAGTACTACACTCTAGGGCAGGCATATGAACTAGCAAAGGTTGCACAGTAGAGATAATAATAATAACCAATCAGAGAGAGGATGACTGATGTCCACAGAATGATTGGCGATCTCCACAGCAGTCATGAGAAAGCTGAGTGAGCGTCCACAGTAACAGTGAGAAAAAGAGTCATAACTACTTTGTAAATGGGCCAATCAGAGATCAGATGACTGGCATGTCATCAGCTGATAAAGATGAACAAAAGGAATGCATGACCATGAGAATCACTTTGATATATCAGGAGTGATTGTAAGATCTGAAGCAATAGAGACATAAGAAAAATAGGAAAATTGAAGAGAAAAATAAAGGAAAATAATAGTGGCCTGACAAATACCCCCTTCTTAAGGTGAGATATCTTGATGAGTGAAGAATGGAGTGGAGCAAGCATGGCAGATGTCTTCATCTTCTCCTTCCATAGATTTGAAAGGAATACCAGCAAAAAGTGATGGAGAGAGAGGAATGATTTAGGTAATTCTTTTAAATCTTCACATGACTTGGGAGTGGTAATTCCATCATCATCTTTGTCCAAAATATCATCATCATCTTTAATTACATTGAATGAAATCATTTCATATTCATCATCAAGAGGTGGCAGAGTAAGAGTGGATGTTCCTTCAAGAATACATCAAGCATAATGTGGTTTAGCCATCATCTCTGGTGAATATTCAGTCTGGTAAAGGGAATAAATGGCCACTGAATGTACTGCTTGAGGATTCTCTGTATGGCACCTCTTGAGCATATCAGGAACATCTTCCATCAATACTGAAGCAGGTCCCCAAGAATTGTCTTTGGTGGGGTAGTCCTTCCATTTAACCAAATATTAAACTTTACCATGAGAAAGACAACTATTGAGAATCTCTTCAACTTTGTATTCTTCAACACCATTCTTGATGATGGGGGGAGGGGGAGGATGAACTTCTCATTCAATGATGATGTCTTTGATGAAAGGGCAAAGTTTGACAACATGAAAAAACAAGATGAATTTTCATCATCTTTGGGAGTTTAAGGCAATATGCATTGTTGGGGAGTACTTTGTAAGGTCCAAGGTATTTATGGTCCAACTTCTTCATTGGTCTGCCTGTGTCAATATTGGTAGCCTCAAGCCAAACTTTATCTCCAATGGCATAAACAGGTGTTTTGCCTTGATGTTCATTGTAAAACTTCATATCTTCTGCTGCTTTCTTCAACAAAACCTCTGCATCTTCTCTGATGTGTTTGAGCCCTGCTACAAACTTGTCCACTGAATCAATTCTGGTAGATGTAGGAGGTTCATGGCCCATTCATGGATCTTGTCCATAGTTCAGCATGAATGGTGAATACTTTGTTGCTGAATAAACATGATTATTGTAGGTGAATGAATTCTGCTATAGGCAACCAGCTTGCCCAATTGTTTTGTTGATCATTGATAAAGAGGTGAAACATTGTTCTATTTCTTGATTTATCTGCTCTGTTTGTCCATCTGTCTGAGGATGATAAGTTGTGGATGTGGCAGTTGTAATCCCCAATAAACAATTGAGTTCACACATTACTTGTGATATGAACTGTGTGCTAAGAGCAGCCTATTGGACGGTCTTAGGGAAGATCAGTACTAATACCCCTGGTAACAAGGTGACAAGTATACACTAGAATGGCGTAGTTGATGTTCCTAATGATGATGAAGATTGGAATCAATGAAATAGCAATGAGGATAATTCCACCAATAACTATGTGTGGATCCAGTGTGATGGTTTAAAGAGGTCTTTTAGCAATGCTTAATGACTTAAAGAGATCTTAGACTTTTAGTGAGAGAGAAGTGAGGCAGGTGATATGTGAGTTTAGATCAAGCACAGTGAAGGAAAATCCCTAGATTGCGAAGTTGACAAGACTGGGGTTTAAGACCACCAGTCTTTCAACTACTTATACAAAACCAGAGTTCTAAGTATAGTAAGGTTGCACAGCAATGTGCAGTAAGTAAACAATAATGTGCAGTAAGTCACATCCATTGTGTAAGTAGTGTGGCTCTGCCACAAGTGTGAAATGAACAAGAGGTAAACAAAAGTAAACAAAAGTAAACAAAGATGAAATAAGACGAGTCCTTGCTAATTGTATAGTGATAGTCCTTAGCAAGTAAATGTTATAATAAATAAAAGAAAGATAAAAAGGAAAAGATAAGTCTTTATAGTACTTAAAGCTAAGCTCACACTTAAGTATGTAAATACTTAAGTACTATAAAGAGAAAAGGAAATGAGTCCTTACTATAAGTAGGATCTAAGCTCACTGCTGTAGTTAATACTACGCTTATAGTAAGTAAAATATAAGAAACAAGAAAAAGAAAGAAAATAAATGTGTTACAAGGTGCCAAAGCAAGTGCCTCATAACACTGTGGTCCTTGATCTGATAACACCTTCTCTGGAAGACCATGATGTTTCCAAACATGATCTCTCATAAGACATGCTACTCCTTCTGCTGTGATTGTCTCCATGGTTGGGGTAGCATGAATCATTTTAGTAAAATGAACCATGACCATGAGGATAGAATTATTGCCTTGGCTTTCAGGCAATTTGACAATGAGATCTGTAGAGATAATCTGCCAAGGTCATGATGGAATTTTGTTAGGTGTCAACTCTCCATGTGGTTTTGCAGGAAAAGTCTTGTCCTTTGGCATAAGTCACATCCCTTGATATACTTCTCTGATGCCATGTTTGGGAACCAGATGTGTCACTGAACCATTTCCTGTAACCCAGATGTCCTGCAAGTGGTGAATTATGACAAGTCTTCATCAGATCAGCATAGCATGTTTCTTGAACATAAAGTTTCCCATCATAGTAGAGTGTCTTCTTCTCATCTTCACTCCATCACGTGAACATAAAGTTTTCCTCAAGTCTGCATCTAACTTGTCCCATACAATATAATCATGGTCATCTTTTTGATTGTCCATGATCTTTTTCACAATAAGAGGGCTTAGTGCTGCAAGTGAAATCTTGTGTTTGAAAAATTCCAGTTTGAGCAAGATGACATTCTTGTTGTCATCTTCTACCCCCTTCTTATGGTCTGAACATCTCAAGAGGAGATCAGGGTGAACATTGGTAACACCAGGTTTGTGGACCATGTCAATATGGAAGTGAGACAAATAAAGTGACCAATGAGTTTGATGACAATTGAGCTTCTGGGCCATCATGAAGTATTCCAAGTTCTTGTGATCAGTGATCACTTGAACAGGGTGAATGGAACCTTCAAGATAGTGATGCCACACCTCCAGAGCATGGATGACAGCCAACATCTCCTTGTCATATATGTCATAGTTATGCTCAGCAGGAGACAAACCCTTACTGAGGTAGGCAACTGGGTGCCACTTGTTATCCTGTCAAAGCTGTGAAAGAACTGCACCAGTAGCATAACCAGAACTATCCACTTTGACTCTGAACAGATACTGCTCATCTGGAAAGACTAAAACCGGTTCAGAACACACAGCATCTTGTAAACAAGTGAAAGCCAACTGCTCTTCATCATCCCAATGCCACTTGACATCCTTCTGCATCAGTTCATTCAAGGGTTTAGTGATATTGGAGAACCCAAGAATAAAACTTGCAGAAACCCAAAAACGAGTGAACATCATGAAGGTTCTGTGGAATTGGCCAGTATTTGATACCCTGTACCTTGACTGGATCCATAGCAATCTTGTCAAAGGAAATCTTCAAGCCATGGAAGTCTATTGATGTCTGTTCAAACTTGCATTTCTCTGGTTTGAGATAAAGTTTGTTATCTGTGAGTATTTGAAGCACTTCCTGTGTGACTTTTTGATGTTCCTCCAATGTTGCTGTGAAGATCAAGATATCATCCATGTATACCACAACAACTCCTCTGGAGATAAGACCACAGAACAGGTGGTTCATCATCATTTGGAATGTGGCAGGGCTATTGCAGAGACCAAAGAACATAACAAGAGGTTCAAATAAACCTTTGTTAGTGACAAAGCCTGCTTTCCATTCATCACCATCTTTGATTCTGACATTGTTATAACCCCAACAGATGTCCATCTTGGTGAAATACCATGCTCCATGAAGTTGATCAATCAATTCTGAAATGAGGGGAAGAGGATAACTATTCTTGATCATCATATCATTGAGCTTGTGATAATCTTGAACAGGCTGTAGTTCTCCAGATTTCTTTGTGATAAAGAAGAAAGGTGATGCCATTGGAGATTTGGAAGGGTGAATATGACCACTCTTCAGATTGTCTTCAATGAACAACTCCAATTGTTTCTGTTCATCCAAGGACAGATTGTAAACCTTACCAGCAGATGGTTTCATGCCTAGTTTAAGTTCAATCACATGGTCCCAAGGATGTCTTGGAGGAAGTGCATCAAAGGCATCTTTGTCAGATACTCATTTGAAATGATGATATGCCTTAGGTACAATGTCTTCAAACATCTTCTTCAGCTTCTTTTCTGCTTCAATGGCAAGGTCTTGGCTAATATTTTGAATGGCTGCCTCCATTTCCTTTTGATCAACCATAACCATCAATATTTGATCATCTTTTTCTTCAGCTATAATCCATTCTTTGGCTTCTTCATGTATTTCCCAATTTTGTTGCTTCATCAACTTCTTGTTTGACTTCCATACTTGTCTGTTGACTTTGAGTCATACTTCACATTGACATTATAAACTGGAATAGGATGTGCGAGTTTTTTTTGTGTTTAAATTGTTTTTCTTCATGGATTCTTTGTTGACATATAGTCCAGCAGCCCCTGAATCTAGTAGAGCATCTACTTCCAAGATAGCTCCACTATCCACTGTTTTGATTTTGATTTTTAATTCAGGGAATTTTGTGATGTTGAACATCCTGACATATTCCTTTTTCTCCAAAGAAGGAATAACCTTTTGCACTTGAGGCTTCACTTCAGACTGAGAACAAGACAGAACAATGTGTGTTAAATAGATGTCAGTACAAGCATTGAGATGATCAATGTCTGTATCATCAGTCTGAAGCATAGAAAACCTATTGTAGGATGGTGAACTCATGCTCAGTTCCCATACAATCCAAAACCCAACTGTGGAGCTCCACTCTTTGAGCTGCTTGGATTATTTAACCAAAGACCACATGCCTGAAACTCCTTCTGCATCTCAGCCAAGAAGTCTGCCTTGTTCAGCACATGCATCTCTTGAAGGGTTCTTGCAATCCCCCTTTGCTGTTGTCCTTGAGGATGTCTTGGTTCTGGACATTCTTATGTGAAATGTCCTTCTCTTCCACAATTGAAACAAAGATGAGGATGTGGTCCTCATGCCTGATCAATATCTGTTGGTTCTCCTACAGGAGCAGCAGCAGTTGTAGACTCCCATCAAGGAGTGAAGTTTCGCTGTTGTCCTTGAGGCTGTCCAAAGGATTGCTGAGGTCCTTGCTGCTGCCTTCATCCCCAAGTTGTCTTGAGGTTTTGCATGTCCTGCCATGCATATGCTCTGGTTCATGCTCTTCTAAACCAACCATCCAAATCAGAAGGAATTGGTGTTTTGAGGTAGCAAGATTGAAGGAGAGGACAATTAATCCCCTTCTTGAATAATGTGGTTAACACCCCATCATTATATCCTGATGCCATTTTATAAAGGAGGAATTCAGTGATGTACTCCTCTATATGCTGAGTCCCTTGTGAAATAGTTGTTAATCTTTGTTGAGCCATATATTCCTTGTGATCACAAAATGTCATCTTCATTAACATTAGCAGCCCTTCAAAATCTGGGAATGGTTCATTGTGCTGCAGTGGTTCGACACAATGTGCTTCTATCTGTCATAAGATCCCCTTTTTCCATTCTTCAGCATATCCTCCTTTGATGTATGACAACATCACTGTTATCTTGTCCTTGTCTTGGTATACAGGATGTGTGCAAAGGACAAGATAAATTTGATCCAAAAACAATTGGAACTTCTTTTTGTCACTGTCAAAAGGAGTTGGTTCTGTGATGCAAATTTTGGGGAGGTGGAGATGGGATTGGGGGTCTGTTCCTGGCCCTGAATAAGAACCTGTGTCTTCTGTTCCTGATAAATGATTCAGAAGATTCATCATTGCTTCCTGCTGCTGTTGGATCATTTTTTGTTGATTTGAAATCATCTTCATCATCTCCCCAAAACTTGGTTGATCCTGGTCTTGTTCTATTGGTGCAAATGCTACAGATGGAGGTTGAAGAGTTGTTGCTAAGGCTGTACCAAGATCTGTGATTTCTGAGTCTAAGTGGTGTGAAGACTCAGGTTCTTGATCTTCTAAACTTGTGAATCAATTCCTCAAGTGTGATTCTGGCTCTTTGCTGTCTTCTCTGTGTTGAGGAGGGGATTGCTGTCTCCAACTCCAATGGTCAATGTGTCCTCATGACAGTTTGTTCTATGATTTGATGGATGGTTTCAATGAGAGTACCTGTGCTTCTGTAGTTGAGTGATGTCAAGTTGATGGCACACTCAGTCATACATAATAAGCACTATATTCTCAATAAAATGTGTGGATGATAAGAATGACAAACATAAACACCATGAAAACCTTGAAAAATGATATGTCTATGCTAGTATGTAGATGTTTCCAGACCTCCTGCTATGTATGACATGAAGTGATGATGGGGGTTGATTTGAAATGTGTGATTGGGATGATGATATAGTTCAATTAGGACAGGTGGAGGGACAAGAAGAGGTTGCACAAAGTATTCCCACAACAAGTTTATAAACAACTTGGGAGGGTGTTTAGCTCTGTACCTCTTACCCTGATTCTTCCAATGTTCTGACCTTGGATCAGGGAACAGCCACAGTGGAAATCTCTCATAGTTGGTATTTGGTTCATCTCAATGTTGTATGATGATGTGCATGTGCCAAGAAAGGAGGTGATGATGGAGATGGAGACAGACAATGGAGGGATGATGCAGTGGGAGGAGACTGTAGAAATTGACACACAGACCTTGGTCTAGAAGGTGTTCTGTCCTAGAGTGAGTGTGATGGGGCATGTAGAATGCACATGTCATGATATGTGCTGTGCTGGGCTGAAGGGGAATATCAACCACAACCACAACAATTGCTGGAGGGTGTGAGTCATAAGGTTCTCTAGACACCAAGGTAGAGAGAGTTAGTATTTAAGAGCAATAAGAGCAATAGCATGACGTGACTAGGGCAACAAAAGGAAATGTGACTTGGGCAACAAATGGGCAATATGATGTGGTAAAGAGAATGCAATGCAATGGAGACAAAATGCAATGCAATATAGACTGCAACACAACACAATGCAATGGGGAATGCAATGCAATAATAGATGCAACCTATGAGGAATGCACACTTTCTTAATAGTGAGGCACACAGATGGAAGGTCAGAACACACTTTTTGCAAACAGACTCAGGCAGGGAGAAGTCAAATCATGGGCTGGGGGGAATCCATTTGTTCTGGCTGATGATGCACTATCTAAATACAAGTCTAGCTCCAAGGCTGGAGCACAACAAAACACAACAGAAAATTTACAGTGCAGGGTTGATCATAGGGATATTTGAAATGAAGTAGAGTCTGGACACAAGCAAATAAAGTATCATACTATAGCAGATGAGCAAAAGAAGAATAGTGCCAATTGCACCAAATGCTGACTTCATGACCCATGCCTCCATGGTTACTTTGGCAGGTCTAGACCACACCTCAGCCTATTCATCCTATCAGTCCTGCTCCTCATCAGCCGAACCCAGTATTGTATTCCAATGTCTAAGCAATTGGGTGATTGATGTGACAGCAGATGATTGTTGCATGCAGCATGTTAATGTTGCTGTGTTTGCCTCTTGTCACTGATGGTCATTTTCCAGCATTATGTGCATGTGATGCTCATCAGTGGTCCTGGAGCTGTCAGAAGATCCTGGATATCCCCAGGGATCAGAGGATCTGTCCTCAAAGTCCCAGGCAAATGTCCACACTGCTGGATCATCCTGTTGATAAAGAGTATTATCCAAGGACACACAATGGAGGAGGTCACTGGGTGTGATGTGGAGGTGGATGGGGTGGACACTGTAACATCCAACCAAAAGTTGAAGAGTAGAGGTAGGTGAACAAGGGATGTAAGACTTTGTCCACAAGTCACAAGTACACTCACTTTCATGCTTTTGCCACTTGCAGTGATGACAGGCAGTGAAGGGAGGGTGGGGAAAAAGGTATGAGCAATGGAAAGGTTCTTGTGCAAGATGAGGTGAATATGTCAGCACAATAGTGTAGAAAGGGTGGCAGACATAGTGCAGATGATGGCAATGTCCAGTGGGGAAGGAAGGAGGGAGAAAGAGGTGAGGGTTGTGGTAGAGGATGGGGTTCTGATCAATTGTGAGGCCAACACTAATGTCAAAGCTGAACAACTGAAGAAAAAGCTAAAAGGATGAATCACACTTCAAAGCTAGTGGATATCCCAGATATATTAGTGTATAGTAAGAGAGGGGAGAGGAATGGTACTGTACCTAGCAGATATCCCAGATGATCAGAACTTGGGAATAAATGCTAGGAGTCATCTAGTATATATAGTACTACACTCTAGGGCAGGCATATGAACTAGCAAAGGTTGTGCAGTAGAGATAATAATAACAACCAATCAGAGAGAGGATGACTGATGTCCACAGTAGATGTGGGAATGATTGGTGATACTCCACAGCAGTCATGAGAAAGTTGAGTGAGCATCCACAGTAACAGTGAGAAAAAGAGTCATAACTACTTTGTAAGTGGGCCAATTGGAGATTGAGAGAAGGGCTAAAGCCCATCAGAGCAAGAGGAGAGGGCAAACTGCCACATCTGTAAGATAGAAAAGATGTGTACCAGAGGGTAGAGGGTACACAGAAGACAGAAAGAGCTGCATAGAGCAGGTATGTCAGAAGAGAACTCAGAGAGTAGAAGAGATACTCACCTCAGCACATGCAGAAGTGCTGAGGTGAGACAAAGACAAGGTAAAGAAGATATAGTAAAGGCCAAATAGAGTTAGAGAGGAGCCTGAACTGTAAAGATAGAAAAGGATAAGGATATGGAAGTATGTCCAGCATCCTAAGATAGGTAAAAATCAACATGACAGAGGGATATCAAGGGTGTAGGAACTTGTCTTGGAGTGTGCAATGAGGACAGTGTCAGGGCTGTCATAGTGGGCATGAACTTGGCAATGTGGGAGGGGTCTTGCACCTGGTATTCATGGTAGCAGTGGTGGGTGGAAAGGAGGACATGGTCACTGACCTGATAGTGGGGTTCTGGACTGCACAAACCATTTGTGAATCCAGCTTGTGTGAGTTTAGCAGTGAGGAGGTTGTCATGTGTGTGAGCAAGGTCAAGTTCAAGTTGTTGTTGGAAAGTGGTGGGGAGGAGGGTGGGGATTAGCTGAGGTTTGTGGCTGAGGCAGAGATGGAAAGGGGTGTAGCCTGTGGATGTATTGATGGTAGACATGACATCAAAATGGATGTGGGCTAAGGCACACACCCAGCCACATTGTGTGCAGTCCACATGGTATTGCAAACATTGGATGACCATATGGTTAGTACATTCACTGGCACCATCAGTTTGAGGGTGGAAAGACAAAGACATGTGGAGTTTGACTCCAGTGAGGGTATGTAAGGCACACCAGAAATGGGAGATGAAGATTTTGTCATGGTCAGAAATTATTTTGTATGGGAGGCTATTTTTGCAAAACCAATGGTCAAAGAAAAGGCATGTGAATTGTTCAGTGGAGATATCAGTGTGGGTGGGGGGGATGCAAATGTCAGCACCCAAGCAGTTGGTCAAGGTGACAATGGCATTAAAGCCAGAGTCATTGGGCAGGGGGCCAATAAAATCAATGGCTATGCTGTTGCTGCACTGGTCAGGGACAGGGAGAGGGTGCAGGGGACCTGCAGGCTTAGAAGTAAGTGACTTGTTATATTGGCAAGCAGAGCATGATGGGACATAGCCATGCTCAAGGTTGGTGTGAATGTTCAGCCAGTAGTAGCCTGAATGTAAGGTGGTGTATAACTTGTCAAAGCTGAAATGGCCAAGGGTATCATGGGCAAGTGCCAAAAGGTCTTGGCAGAGGGTTTTGACATGAGGGATAACAAGGTGGCCATTGAGGTAGAGGAGGCCATCACAGCAGGTGGCCAAAGGTATGCTAGCAAGGATGTGGAGGAGGTGCATGCAGAAGGTGTATTCAGGGTAACACATGTGGATGCAGTGTAGGAGGGAGAGGTTGTGTGAGGCGCACGCTAGACAGTGAGGTCACAACTGAAGAAGGGAGATTGGCGAGTGGGAGGAGACAATACACCTTAGAGAAGAGTCACGCCGTATAGCAGATATCTCAGATGTATAAAGCTGAAGAGCTATCTACTACATGAGAGTCTTTATATACTACAGAGATCGGCACACGGACCATGTGCTATTACTGTAGGGCAGGCATATGTAAATAAGATGCACAGCATCTGTGGG
>QLPN01001955.1:0-13172 GCA_003314395.1 Albatrellus ellisii | reverse complement strand
AGGTCAACCACGGGGGGAGCTTGGTAGCCTGCAATCGAGTGCTTGAGCAGCCGGGCCCACTTACAGGCGCATGGCGTTCGGGGACAATGTTCTCGTGACGCCTAAGGGAGAGATAAAGTCAAATTCAGCGGTATCAGGGGAAAAAAAGCTATTCTCGTCAGGCCTGCTGCTCAAGTTAAGCGCGGTCAGGCGCCTTCTCGATCACCTGATGCGTTGCGGAGGCTTCTGCTGCTATCGCACAATCAGTTTTCTGGAGTTCCGTGCAAACGCATACGGTTTGGGAAAGGGCTCCGTACAGGCATGTACAAGGCATGGATCGTGTTTTCAAAGCAGGGTGGCTTCTGTCAGGAGGACACACAGCATGACGTTGGGTTATTACAGACGTTTAGGTCTGTCTACTGGGGGAAATGGCATAGCTTAGTAGCTTGGTGCATGACGTGAATACAGCACTTGCCTACAACTTCGGCCTGCAGATGCTCCACAGTATGGCTGAATGCTTCACGGACATGCGTCCCACGTACGGATCAACCGTGGCGGCGAAAAAAATTCACACGCTTACAACTGAATAGCCATAGTGGCATGATAAGGACATGCAAGCTCACGGCATGGAGTGTCTGTCGAAAGACAATAGCAACGCTTGTTTCAGTGAGGGCGACTGTGGCACATACATCAAAACGAACACGTGTCGTGCACGATTCAATGACGCAGTCAGACACATCATTCAGCTGCGGCTTTTCGGTGCATCACACGTGCATACGACTGCATTCTGTTGAGATCAGCTACGGAGACCATGGTGCACGTTGTAGCGCATGCAAGAACACTGGTGTGAGACGGCGCGCAGGACCGACCTCGAGGTCTGAGGTCATGTCACGGGCGTCTATTTGGCGCGACGGGCGTCTACTGATCCCGGAGGAACCCGGCATGCAGAGCAGTTTGTCCGTTGCCAGCAACTCCGAGCTTTTCGTTCTCTCGTCTGTCCTCCAGCCCTTCCTTCCTCCGAGTCGTATCCACCAGCCGCCAGCCTGAAAAAGGAACACAATGCGTACCTCCGCGCCCTCTGCCCTCCGCATGCCCATCGCCCGCACGCGCCTGTCCACTGCCGCTCCCCGTCGCCTCGCCTCATCCTTCCCCTCTCCGTCCTCCGGCACCGAAAAGGCCCAGGCCGCGCTCCGCAATGCGTGGACCTCCGCACAACGCATCTTGGGCCCTCTGGGCGAGCGCGTTGGTAATCTCCTCGGCAGTACGTCTCCTCACCACACTCTCCACCCCACGCAAATGCGACAGACCCGTACTGATGTCTCTCGTCTCGCCTTCTACCGTCCCGCTGCACTCGCCGTGCCCCCACCGTGCGTCTTCTCTGCGCGGCGCCTCCACACGCACCGTACAGGCTACCGCCAGCCGCTGACGTACAACCTCGCCGTCGCGCGTGAGGTGCTGAAGCAGGTGTACGTCGCGGAGCGCCTGCAGCCGCCGACGTCCCTTGCGCAGGTCGTCTCCGCGTACATGACGCTCTGTCAACGCGCCACGAGCCCCGCGTTCCTGCGCGAGGTCCTGCGTACGGGGGAGTGGGCGCGAGTTGGCGTGTACGCCGCTGAAGCGTACGGGATCTACAAGGTGCGTCGGCCGCTTCTTTCTTCGCCTCTCGCGTTTGCTCTGCCCCCGGCGTCACACGACGTGTAAATGTGATGCTTCTTGCGAGTCTGCATTTTTTTTTTCTTTTCGTTTCCTTTGTTCAGGCCTATTCAAATGGCAGTGCACTCACGGTTTCAACACCTGTGCGTATAGATTGGCGAGATCATCGGCCGCCGGTCGCTCGTGGGCTACAACGTGGAGTAGATGCTGCGCCCATATTCGTCATGTGTTCAGCCGCGTACCGTCATTCCTCGGGTCTCTTTCTTTATCACGTAGGGAGGATGCGTGTAGTTGCATGCGTGCCGTGCGATGGTGCTCGGTTGTGGTAGTAGAATTACAGTAGAATGGCTTGATGTGACAACGGGGTTACCATGCAGCGTTCGAATCTTGTGCACCGGATGTGCAAGTATACAGAGTGCCCGACTCACTTCTAGTATGAGACCAAAATAACCAGGCAGGCTCATGGGCAGCTCATTTTGGTCCTTTCGATGATGTCGGTACGCGTGCATAGATAGAATTACTACGGCACTGTATCATAAAGCATGTTCTGTATCCCGCGCTGACACCGGAAAAGTAAACCAAACGAAGTGGGCACCACAGGCGGATACCGCCTGTTCCCGCTTTTCTATATCCTCAGCTCGCCAAAAACATACACAAGCACCAGCATTATCATCATCACCATCCAACAAGGCGTCTAGCGAGTTTTGGCGAGCGACAAATCTATTAATCATCCTTCTTGGTACCAATGCGCTTTTCGGCCTCCTCGACGGCTGCCTTGTCCGTTTGTGGGTCTGCTGAGGCTGTGTGAAGAGGACAAGGGCAATTAGGCTGTGGTGCTGGGGGATTACTTGTGTGAAGAGAGCATACGACCGAAGAGACCAGGAGGGCCTTTGAAGGGACGTTTGAGGTCGCCTTCTGCGGCCTGGCCAAGGATGTGAATCTTAACGGGCTTGGCCTCGTACAGGCCCTTGATACCCATGATGGCCTGCATGAAGAGCGGTTGGGAATACTTGAGGTAAATGTGCAGGAAGGCCATCATCGCGATAGAGGTGTATGCAGAGCGCATCTGGGGGCGGAGGTGTGAGCATGGTATGACACGACGGAGAATGGAAGGGACCACGCACGAGTTTGGAGGTTTCTGAGAGATCATAGTCGCGGACAGTGGTAGTGACAAGCTGACCAGGCTCTTGGCTCTGTGAGACGGTGGAGGTATCAGAACATGAAAGCACAGGACGTGACGTGACTGACCATTGGACTTGAAGGCTCCACTGGATGAAGGATAAAAGTTGTAGCGGGAACACGGAAGAGGAGGAAGGACGGAGAACACACCAAATTTGAGGACAGTCTGGTCATTCTTAGACTTGATCTGGTGTGGACGGGGGTGAGGATGAGGACAGAAGAGAGGAGGAAGGAAGGGTACTTTTTTAGAGATGACAAAGTACACAGCAAGAATGATGACCTGGCTGGTAATGTAGCCAATGCGGACGTATTGAAGTACTTGAGGATCGTCAAAGGGTATCTTACGAGCCACTGGAACAGGGTAGAATGTGAGAACTGCATGGAGGACTTTGCGAAGAAGACGACAAACATTGCATGACGCCAAGGGAAATGGCAAGGTTCTGGATGGGTGCGTTCATGATGAGGTTACTGGGAGAAGGCGACGGACAATTCCAAGTCTCAACTCTACGTGTCGCTGTCTCTTCGGGGGGCCTCTGCCAGCATCTCTCGGGGGCCTCCTAGCGTCTCTCAGGGACGTCTCTTGGAGAGGAAAATGACGTCAGCATCCAGTCGCCCTCAATACCCCTTTCCACCTCTTTTCATTCTCTTTCACATTCCCGCCATGAACGACGCTGCCTCCATATCGCGCGCAACTTCCATCTCCAGGGCGAGCAAACAAGGCTCTACCATCTCTCGGAGCCAATCCCTCATCAAAAAGAACATCGCTCCTCATGATCTCAGGCCGTCTGATGTCCTCATCGAGCGCTTCGTTGCCTGGAAAGTTATTGTCAAGCAACTTATATCCTACTTCGAGGTCTTCCCACTTCCTGCAGTTTTCTGATCCCTCCTCATTATCTCTTCGTCCAGGGCATTGCTGATATTGAAAACAATACCGCAAAGGAAATGACGAAACTTGCTGGTGTCATACAGGTCCCCTTTCGCGCAGGAAACCAGTTCTTAGGCGAGGGAGGCCTCCAAGTGTGTTCTCTATGCCGTCCCGCATATCCACTGTCTCTGACCGTCCGTACAACCTTTCAGGATGTCTATTACGGCATCCGAGACAAGACTCGCATCATTGCTGACCAGCACGCTAATCTCGGTCGCACTATCGATAGCTCAATCGTGCAACACCTACAGAAGTTGCGCGTCGAGATAAAGGCTCATATCAGGGTTAGTTAGCTATCACCTGTTCCAGGCCAGCTTACATATATTACACCCACGCAGAATGTGCAAAACGACACTGGAAAACTGGCTACCAGTGTCGCCAAAGAACGCGAACTTTCCCATAAACTCGTCGGCGATCTAGCTACCGATGTCTCCGTGTTCAAGAATACTCCTCTTAACATTACTGCCAAAACTGATCCGTACGCTCCTTTCCTTCTACTTGAATAGCCCATTATCTCACACATGTAACAGATATGTTGGCAATATGGCTGTTGTCCGCCAACTTCTTAAGCAAGTGCACGAAGAGAACGCTTTGCAAAAGTCTATCATCATCATGCAGCAGAATTCCGCTCATTTCGAGGAGGGTATCGTTCGGGCCATACAGTCTGCTTGGCAGACCTTCGATGAGTGGCAGTCCCGCATGTCTACTACCGTGCAAGAGACGTGGCGCAATCTCGGCGCACATATGTCCTCTCTCGCTCCAGACTATGAGTGGATTTCGTTCTCTGCCCGCTCTGACCACCTCCTTGACCCGGAGACGCCATTGCGCAATCCAGAGACCATCCAATATCCGTCAAAAGAAGACCCATCCGTTATCCCCGTCCACATCGGTTACCTCGAGCGTAAAAAGCGATTTACTCGCACTTACCGCGAATCCTACTGCGTCTTGACGCCTGCTGGCTTCCTCCACGAGTACGCGTCGTCCGACCCGCTGCAGTCACCCTCGCCCATATTCAGCCTGTTTCTGCCCATGTGCACGCTGGGTCCTGCGTCTGCTCAGTCGGCCAAATCCCATAAATTCCACATTGAGGGTCGGCGCGATGGGTCTGGCTCGATCAAGACTGGCTCGCTGCGTCTTGGTAATGGACAGCATGCATACAGCTTCCGCGCGCGAAGCCATGAGGATATGATGGAATGGTGGAACGACATCCGCATGCTCTGTGCGCGGTACCTCGTTGCGAGCGAGCACATGGAGCGTAGCGGGCCCGTTGCCGCGGCCGTACGAGCGGCCGGATATGTCAGTGAAGAAGAGGGTGACGAGGAGGAAGGCAGCAGTATCGAGGAGGAACGTGAGGATGAGGACGAGGATTATCAGGAGGCGCGGGAGATGGGCGACAGCAGAGACATCGTCAATCCACCTTCTTATGCGCGCCACGCGTCGCACTCGCATTCAGGAATGGATGTCACTCAGAACGGCTATCTTGTGAGTGTCTTTCCTTTCCTTCACTTTAAACTGCGTCCTTGTTCTTTTTTCTATCTCCCCTCTAATCATGATTACTGACCGAATGCATTGATATGTGCATGAACCGGCCGACGACGCGTAGAATAAGAAGCATTCTGACCGCGAACGCTTAACGCCCTCGCCCGAACCACGCGTGGGGAACTCAAATGGCGTCCAGCGCCGCGTGAGCCAGCGTCAGCAGGAGAAGGCGCCCGAGGGCCGTATGCCGCATGCTATGGACGACGGAGCAGGCCCTGCTGAAATGGCGGATGAGAGTGCTGCATCACACGAGCCGGACCACGACCGTGACTTCGGTGCGAGTAAAACTCTGGGCGTATTGGGCAACCCTGAGTCGCTGGGTCAGGCGCCGCTGGAGAGTCGATTCACAGAGGCCGTGTGAAGCAGAAGTATGCGAGGTACGTCCCGGCGGAACAACGTAGAAGCAGCCGTTTGAGTGTTCCGGCCGGATGGTAATGAATTGTTGTATGACGATCTGCACCGGACCCCGTGCTGTTATTCCAGACATTGTCTTCTGTCTTCGAAACGTGGCCTAATGATACGTTCTCGACGTTCTGTAACGTCTAATTTTCTTGTAATGTATAGTATTCGTGTATGCTTCGCATACTTTAACCTCCCACTGCTTCCTGCGGGTTTTGCCATGAGCCCGTTTTCATAAATCTGGCCTGAGCGAGTGATGAAGTTTCGTCATGCATAAGGTCGCCAATGTTCCATGAGAGAGTGTCAAGTTTTTATCACATGTTTTTAACACCACCGAAAAGAATGTCATTTCCCTATGTTCTCAACACATTGTCGTATTCCATCAAATAATGTTTTTGGTTGTGTTCGAGTACGAAGCAGTAAAGCCATTTTCACCCGTCCCTAATTCAATGACAGATGAGCAGACTCGGGGCCTCAGGCTGCTAACTTCAGAAGTCCTAATTCGGCAACACTTGTTGGTACGACTCAGATCCGATAATACTACCTCCGGGAAAGGAATAAGAAGGTATTTTATTGTTATCAAGGACCACCTCTCTCTTGTCGACGTTAGCGTGAGCAGGACACACGGTTTGACCACACATTCCCCCAAGACAGGCGTTGTCAAGTTTCATAATTTGGCTCAGTATACGGAGCATCATATGGCAAATCCAGCTACTTGCCTCAACAATGGTCTTTGCTCAGGCGATCTGACCAGGTCAGACATTACTGCTGGTAGCTTGGTGACGGACGTCAGAGAGCCTCTAGATATTCTCACTGACGACAATGAAACGGTGGATAGCGTGCAGTGACAGACATATGAACTGTTGAAAAGTGATTTGAGCTGCTGTGGGATGAGTTGGAGGCCCAAAACAATGCGGAAATGGTCTACTTGGATGACCCTGGCCACTTCGACATGAATCCCAGTGATCTATCATTGGCATCTTCAGTGGCATGCCAACCAGTGTTGCGGGCAGTGATTATGCTGCTGTTGTCAGAAGGGCTCCTACAAGCAAAAAATGGATCTGGGTAGTGTAGTACCATTGGGTAGCGAAGTGTTAAAACCCTCGTTATAAACATGACTTCTGCCTGCGGTGGCATTAAAACCTGTCAAAAACTTTTTGGAAGTAACTCACAGCGCCTAATAAGTTCATGATACAAATATATAGGCTAACCTGGTATGCATGAATGCCCTACGCTTCAGGCACATCCTTGCGCAACGACGAAGCCCACGCCGTATACAGTGCTGCAGCCAACCCTCCATTTTCATGCCGGCGGAGGAAACCGGGTGGGACACCGAGAGCCACATGCATGCAAACCGGTCACAGAAAGAACAGCGAGTGGTCCCATAGCTCCCGGGTGATACGGCGGACCTTCGGGCCACAGCGCAGGAAACCCGCCATCACTGGTCTCTGTAGCAGAGGGCAGATTTTACTATCACGCGATGACCACAGTTTGCGNNNGGACTCGGGAACAAGGGATGCCCTGACGCGAAAACTAAATACCTCGGCAGGGGCAGGCTATGGCGGCAGGCCGTTGCGTCGTGCGAAACGAGGACCGTGTTACACGCCAAGTCAGGGTCTTTCAGGATAGATAGGGCTGCGTTGCAAGTGTAGCCAGGGTCTGCAAAGCGGACTAGGGCTACGTGAGAGCAGCGGATAACGCAGAATGAGGGGAGTGTAAGTCCGCAAGAGGAGCAGATGGGCGGGGAAGAGATGCGGATTGTGGTGTGTGAAAGCGAAGTAACTTGGCGTAAAGGGAAAGCGATTACGGACAGAGACTGCACAGTTTGTGCTGTGCATGCACGCTGCTCGTCTAACTGGCTGGTCGAGGGAAGACAGTCCAGCTGAAGGTATGGTGGGATCCAGGGTACGTCTGCGCGGCCAGGACAGGCTCAGGTTAAGAATCAAAGGGCTGCATATTGGAGGTCCGACAGTGGCAGGGACCAAGACAGCGAGAGCGATAGACCTGGGCACAATACTAGTACGAAAAATCCCTCGGATGTGGCACAGGATTTACCCGATGCAAAGGAGAGTCATCAGAAGCACATATCGTTGCAGCTTCAGGTCCCTCAGGTGGGCTGTCCAAGCATCAAACACAACACGCGTGCCAGAGGCGGCGTACAGTATGTTATCGTTGAAAGGTATTGAAGTTCAGTTCAGTGTTGATGCCATCGATAAACACGTGCACACGTGGCCAGGCAGCCCCTACATATTTCGCGCGTACCTTACATCTTTCTCTTTCTGTCTTTATTCTTGGTGGAGTACTAAAGGAGGAAATAACCAACAGCAGTTAGCCTCTCAATCCTAACTATCGGATAGGGAATTCCCACCCCCGTACCTGACATCTCTCCTCAGTCGAAAAACCTTTGTTGTGAAGTCGTCCTCAGTCACTTATGCACAAGCATTGAGGTGAGCTATCTGTTACGGATTTCTTTCTTCTTGTTCACATTTACCAGGACCACTGTGCCACAACATCTTATTACTTACTATTTGTTGGTTTTTTCATTACCTTATGATGCTGATCACACTGTTTACTTATTAAGTATACTTATCTCTATCTCATCTTATTGGTATTTCTTCTCTCTTTATGGTTTGAGCCCCTCTTAAACTCTATCTTGCTCTTACTATATCTTCTTTACCTTGTCTTTGTCTCACCTCAGCACTTCTGCATGTGCTGAGGTGAGTATCTCTTCTACTCTCTGAGTTCTCTTCTGACATACCTGCTCTATGCAGCTCTCTCTCTTCTGTGTACCCTCTACCCTCTGGTGCACATCTTCTTTATCTTACAGCTATCTATCTGGCTATCTCTCTAGCTTTCTAGGCTTTTGGACTGCGGTCCTCTTGGCTTATTAGTCTTCACCTGGGCTTACAAGCCTATCTCTACACTATGATGTTTAGTCTGCTGTTTGCCACATTGCCCCTGTTTCAATAGCCAAGTCATGATTTTGGCAATTGTGCTTTCTAACAGCCATTACTGGCAATGTGACTGGCAATGCTCTTGGGATATGTGAGCCTTGCATCAAGGGCAAGCACACATGACATGACATCACAAAATCAACACAGATGCATGCTGACACAATGCTCAGCCACATCTTTTCAGATCTGTGCAGACCCATGCAAATGTGCTCCTGTGAAGGGTACAACCACTTCACAACATTTATTGACAACAAGTCATGCAAGGTCTTTGTCTGTGGCCTCAAACACAAAAGTAATCTGCATGAATGTCTCACAGACTTTGTCACATGTGCTGATGAGCATCATACACACATAAAGCTGGAAAATGACCATCAGCAACATCAGGTGAATGCTAAGAATGGCCTATTGGATGGTCTTAGGGAATGTCTGTAATGATACCCCTGGTAACAAGATAGTGAATACATGCTTGATAAGTGTGATAGATGTTTCTAATGATGATGAAGATTGGGATCAATGAGATAGTGATGAGGATGATTCCACTGATGACTATGCAAGGATCCAGAGTGATGAGTTTAGGATGTCTTAGCAACACTTAGAGTGACTTAGAGATCTTAGACTTAGTTCTTAGAGGATGAAGCAAGTTTGTAGTGAGCTTAGGTCAAGTGCAGTATAGGAGAATCCCTAGACTGCGAAGTTGACAAGACTGGGGTTTAAGACCACCAGTCTTTCAACTACTTATACAAACCAGAGTCTTAAGTATAGTAAGGTTGTGCAGTTATGCACAGTAAGTCATGTTCGTTGTGTAGGTAGTGTGGCTCAGCCACAAGTGTGAAATGAACCAGATGTAAACAAAGGTAAATAGAGACAAGATAAGATGAGTCCTTGCTAATTGTATAGTAATAGTCCTTAGCAAGTAAATGTTATAATAAATAAAAGAGGATAAAAGAAAAGATAAGTCTTTATAGTACTTGGAGCTATGCTCACACTTAAGTATGTAAATACTTAAGTACTATAAAGAGAAAAAGGAAATGAGTCTTTACTATAAGTAGGAGCTAAGCTCACTGCTGTAGTTGATACTACACTTATAGTAAGTAAAATATAAGAAAAGAAAAAAGAAAAGAGAAAAGAAAACCGTTACAAGGTGCCAAAGCAAGTGCCTCATAACAGTGAACACAGTGATATAAACACACCACATGCAACAATCATCCATAGCCACATCAATTGCACATTTATTTAGGTGTTGGACTATAGGACTGGGTTTGGCCAATGAGGAGCAGGATTGATAAGCTGTATAGGCCAAGATGTGGTCCATGGAGTTATGAGTCATGAAGTCAGCATTTGGTGTGATCAGTACTTTCCCTATTTTGCTCATCTGTATAGCATAATACTTTAATCATTCATGCCCAGACTCCACTTCATTGCAAATATCCCTATGATTGACCCTACATTGTAAAATTTCTGTTTTGTTTTGTTGTGCTCCAGCCTTGGAGCTAGACTTGTATTTAAATGGCACATCATCTGTCAGAAAGAATAGATTTCCCCCAGCCCACAATTTGACTTCTCCCTGTCTGAGTCTGTTAGTGAAAAGTGCATTCCAACCTTCCCTCCACATGTCTTATTATCAAGAAAGTGCACATTCCTCATAGGTCACATCTATTATTGCATTGCATTGCATTGCAGTCCATATTGCATTGCGTCTTGTCTCCATTGCATTGCATTCTCTATTGTGTTCTCCCTTGCATTGTGTTGCATTCTCTCTAGTGCATCATATTGCCTGTTTGTGGCCCAAGTCATGTTTCCCTTTTGTTGCCCCAGTTGCATTGCAATATTGCACTTATCACTCTTAACTACTAACTCCCTCTACCTTGGTGTCTAGAGAACCTTACAGCTCACACCCTCCAGTAATTGTTGTGGTTGTGGTTGGTATTACCCTTCAGCCCAGCACAGCACATATCAGCACTGAAGTTGAGACTGGTGCAAAAATGAAGGCACTCTGTTCAGATGGTGGAGGTGAATATACAGGCAAATGCATGCAGAAGTTCCTGCAAGATACATGGCATTAAACACAAAATGACAACTGCTGACACACCACAACATAACAGCATCACCAAATGCATGAATCACACACTTGTGGAGACCATGTGCACACTACTTGCTGATGCCAACCTCCCACATTCTTACTGGTACAACACTATCAAGTATGCTGATTACTTGCACAACATAGTGCTGACATGCATGCTCAAAGATGATCTCATGCCAGAAGAATCCTGGAGTGGCAACAAGCCCAACATCACCCTCATTTGCATATTTGGTTGCAAAGCCTTCATCCACATTCTGGACAAGTACCAATGCAAACTTGACATGAATTTGCTGCTTTGCACCTTCATCAGCTACATGTGCAATTGACATCCTACCACCTGGTCCACCACCCAAGTGGGTGCATCATCAAATCATGTGACATGATCTTCAATGAAGAGGGCCCCACAAAACACTACAAGTGGATCATCTTTGATCCTGATGCAGACAACTCAGAGTCCCATGAGTGCAATACTCATGCAAGCAACCTGCCAGTTTCTCCCATCAAAGCTCCTCCCCTGACTGCAACCCCTATGACTGCAACCACTTCCACACTGAACACAATGTGACTGACAGTGTCCACAGCTCTTATGCCTATGCCCATGGTGACAAGTCAACCCTCATGCAGCAAATGCACACCTATTCACAACAATGACAAATGCTACAATGTCTCATCATACACTTGAAAGCAAAAGGGCACAAATGCAACCACTGACCTGCAGCCACCTGCAGAAGATGCATCACCACTTGATAGCAATGAATGTGCACAAGCTGCAACTATCACATCTGAAAGTGATCCACTCACCTATGAAGAAGCAATGTCACAATCTGATGCAGCAGAATGGCTTGCAGCATGTGAAGAGGAACTGCAGACCTTCCAACACATGGAAGTCTACACAGAAGTTGACCAACCATGTGATCACAAAATTGTCAGCAGCAAGTGGGTATTCCACATCAAAAGGGGACCAACTGGCAAAATCCAGAAGTACAAAGTGTGCCTAGTCACAAAAGGCTTCACCCAAGTTGAAGGCATAGATTTCAATGAAACATTCACACCCATCATGAAATTCTCATGGCTTCACACAATCCTCACCATCACCACCAAACACAACTTCAAAGCTCACCAGATGGACATAAAGGCAGCCTACCTCAATGGTGTGCTCAAAGAATAAATCTATCTCAAGCCACCCACCAGATTCAAACCCTCAGTGGGTAAGATCTGGTACCTTGGAAAATCTGTTTATGGCACATGCCAAGGTGGGTGAGTCTGGTACGAGCACATCAAGAAGGAATTCAAAGCACTAGGTTATACACACTCCAACACCAACCACTCCATCTTTCTAAAACATGACACATCTGGCAAGCTCATATGCATCATTGTGATTTATGTTGATGACATTGTACTTGCATCATACAGTATCAAAGAAATAGAAAACATGAAGGCAGTGCTTAAACATTCCTTTGACATGACTGACCTCAGCAAAATAGGCTGGATCCTTGGCATGCAGGCCACATGGGATCACCAATGCAAGACCATTGCCCTCTCCCAGGAGAAATATATCTATGATGTTCTTCACAGATATGGTCACCATGACATGCACCCCATGGTCACCCCATCAGTCCACCATCACCATTGCAAAAAATCCAGCCTTTCATGCACATACCAAACACATTGATGTGTGGTATCATTTCATATGTGAGAAATATGCTGGTGGGGAACTGGAATTGGAGTATATTCCAACAGGTGAGCAGGCCACAGATGTGCTGACAAAGGGGTTGGCACAGCAGAAGCATGAGCAGTTCTGCTCCAGCATGGGCATTCACTGGCACACTAGCTGAGTGGGTGTGTTGGAGTTTACAGTAATGTGCAACAGTGAACACACATGACTGCAAATGTGTGAACATGCAACTGCATGGCTGCACCACACAGACCTCTTGCAGGACTCAGGGACAATATGGATGGACCCATTACTTACAGAAAATTTCCTTCACATGTTTTCTTTTCCCTCAGTCTTCTACAAAGAGACTGAGGTCAGTACTTACTCTCTATGCTGTTCATCTCATATGTTTTCTAACTATCTCCACCTGTAGAATATTATTTCTCTTCTTTCTACAGTCAGCTATGCTCTTTCCAAACAACCTCCTTCAATAAGAAATACCAATAAGATGAGATAGAGATAAGTATACTTAATAAGTAAACAGTGTGATCAGCATCATAAAGTAATAAAAAAACTAGCACTTGAGATGGTGGAGAGACAGCAGAAAAGCAGAGACAAGTGTGAGCCAACACTCAAATTGCCAGATGACAATGGAACATCTCAGCCCACCAGCATCACAGTTATATTAATCTACATCAATCCCACAATATCATTTTAGTTCATGTTCAATATCTGATAAAATGGGCTAGGTGATCATGGATGATGTGATCACAACAGTGCTTCCTATACTGCTTCCATCAACCCTTCTTA
>QLPN01001954.1:0-28011 GCA_003314395.1 Albatrellus ellisii | reverse complement strand
GCCAGTTTGCAATTCCAACAGTACGGCCCCACGACTTCATGGACGATTTGTTCTGTATCATGCGACCTTCTTGTACGACAGAGCGCCGTCCCATGCACTGCAATTCAAGCCACCCAGAATTGCGTAGTTGAACTACTTCCCATCCTCATGCTGCTAATGCAAAAGGCATGTTCCTGTCGGACCGGGGCTTTCCACCAAGTGTAAACCCTAAGGGCCTCGAAGCGAGTGAGGACCTCAAACGATTCATCCCAACTGGGGCTGACGGGCTCCATCATTCGCCTCCACCCCTCGATTCCGGATCCTCCGAATCTCACACTGGCCCCTCGTCTCTGGCCGCGGTTCACAACTTGCCTCAGGCTGCAAGCTCGCTTTCCTTACCTCTCGAATCCAGTGCGCGTACCTCTCACAATAACAGCAAACGATTCCAGTCCTCGATTTTGGTTGAGCCAACAGACTTGGAGCATACTACCGCCTGCATTAGTGGCAGTGGCGCACCGACTGTATGCAAATGGCGGGGACGCCAAACGACACAAAAGGCTGACTGTGAATTTTGTGTAGCCCCTTGAGCGGTTCTGCTGTGGGCGTCGTGATTGACACACCCGAATGGTGTGAGAGCGATAGCACAGTTCAGAAAATATTTTGATGTATCGTCCTAATACGCTCTGTACAGCGGAACATAGCATTGATGCGATAATCGAAAACTGTCCCCATTTCGCACTTATCGACAACCTACATCCTTGCAATAAATTTAGTTGCTTTACTTGTCAAGAGCTTAGTCACAATTGAGCCAGAGATCTCTACGCATACAGGACGAATGATTCTGAATGAAGACTTCTTGTAGTTCTGATTGCGCGGCCGGTCATCCAGCTATTGCAGGCGACGCCGCGTGTGCGGCTCGGCTTTTAATGTGCGACTTAGACGAGTCTACGCGGTCTGATGGACAAAGGCCGATGTACACAGGGGGGCATGGTGGTGAAGAGACCGTTCTGGATTCTGGATAGAGCACTGTGACATGCTCCATGCCGGCCATCGAGACTTGTGGGGACGCGCAACCGGCATTGGCGGGACGATGCGGAATGTCACTGTCCATCGCACTGGCAGTGGCGATGGAGATGGCGGGCAGGATCGTCATATCATGGATAGGAGATATTATGATAGCGGCGATTTGATGAGGAACCCCTCCAAATTAGGAACAAAACCATTCAGTCTCAGTGATCACCTGACAACCGAGCAGGCATTTCTTCTTCAGGTGAGTCTGTAGCATATGCCCTATCCGCATACTGGATAACGACCATGCGCAACGCAGAAGGGAGGACGATCGTTAGACATATTCTAACAAGAAGCAATCAGGACAACGAAGACGAAACCAACTCTCGTTCAGGAACTCCTCACCGAGTACCTTCCGAAGGTCCTGGTCCGCCTTCGGAAGCTCACACCTATAATAGACTCTGCACAGCCTCAGCCTTGCAATCTCACATAGGTGTTG
This sequence comes from Albatrellus ellisii, assembly GCA_003314395.1. Classification (NCBI taxonomy): domain Eukaryota; kingdom Fungi; phylum Basidiomycota; class Agaricomycetes; order Russulales; family Albatrellaceae; genus Albatrellus; species Albatrellus ellisii. Next base: position 26,525 of record QLPN01001954.1, on the reverse strand, counting down.
GCCAGGCCTACGCATGACTTACGCCAAAATGCGGATTCGAGGTAGGCTACCGAGGCCTACGCAGTGTCTGCCCCGAAGTGCTGTGCGGCGGACCAACGCACGGACTCAACTCGAAATGGTTCGAAGAAAACACAGAGGTCCGAGCCATGTGGAGTCATGGTGCTCCAAACAATCTAGATGGCGAGCAAAAGCTTCGTGGCTAGCCTAATGTAAATGAATACTAAACCAGAATAAACATCGTGGGAGACCTGCAGGCACGTCCTACCCAAACAATTTCCTCTTTCGTCTGCAGTCAGATCTGAAGACATAACTACCATGTCGGGTCAGCATCCACACGGCGTCGTCAAGGTGTGACGTACTAGTAAGTCATCGAGTATTTCGTTTGAACCCTAATTTACCACTGCCTTGCGTCTGCGTCCAGCTTTGCTAGTCAATCGCGTGAGAAGTCCAGGCATTTGTTCCGAGCAAGGTTAGCGTGAGGGGCGCGCTACAGGAGAGGTTAACAGCTGTATCATCGTTCTTGCCTGGGTCACCGAAGGCTCGATCTACGTAGCCAAGGAGACTAGGCTCGAGCGATCGCAGAATTTGAAGCACTCAGGCTAAGCGATTCGACAACATCCTAACCTATTTCTCCCGTGCTAGATCCGGACAAAGCAAGCCGACCGTGCAGGTCATCTTCAGGATAGTCCTGGCATCTGCGAGTTCATCGTGCCATGCCTGGAGCCTCGAAAGTTCTGTTCTTGCCCTCATCAGAAACTCGGAGCTTGCCGAGCCGGGGCACATACACTGCGACACCTCTCATTTTCCGCCACATAATGACGTGCGCAAGACAATAAATACATAGCATTTTATTGGTGCGTAAAATTTGACAAGGTCCATTCCATGGCAACGCAATTTGCCGCGGCTACTGACTATTGTATTTGCTGATCGGATTTCGAACTCCACCGACTTGCTCTTGGTATAAAGCCTCCACTAGACCCGCCTCATTGTCATCATGTCCCTGCTTCTGCCTCTACCAAAACCCTCACACCCCTGTCTTTTTCGTCGACCCGGCTGGTTTGCTGTCTTTCACTGGAGCTTTCCTGACTCGCACCACTTCGGCTTTAGTGTCTCCTGCTGGTCCTCGAGCTATCAGCTCTCCAACCTATGCAGACGACGAGCTTCAGTTACAATGCTGCTGTTTGTCTCCAGACGACGTACCGCTGCTCGAGACCCTGAACCTGTCCTGGTGCGTCGTCAGGTCTCGCACCGGCGATGGCGGTTGCGGTTGCACCACAAACACTTCCTGGCTGGGTTGACGAGCCTGAGGACGCCCTGCATGGCTTGCGTGCGGCGTACCCCGGTTCCTTTGCGTGGAATCTGGCTGGTACGCGTGACTACCTTCCTCGGCAATCCATTGCAGGTCGCCCAAATTTCCACCCATGGTTGCGGCCGGACTGACTACAACTGGGTTCCAGTTGTGCGTTAGGCTTCGCAAGTCAGACTGTTGATGGCGGACAGTGTGTCCACCAAGATAGTCGCTTGCAGTCTGGTGGCCATGACTACCTGTTTGTCTAGTGTTCGTGTCCGTGTAATCATGTGTGGCGTGGGCCAGCAACGATCTGCTATACGATTCTTCGATGCCTCTCGGATGGACCACTGGCGGCACGGTAAACACATCTTCACCCCCAACTTGGTGGGCATAGTAATGGCCCTCTCTTCCAAACGGCCATTTGTCCTGGTCATCGTAGCGACTTTGTGAAGGGCCGCTGTGGTCAGCTACATTCAGCTAGCGTCCTCAACATGTCACAATTGACCCACTAAGTGGCATGCATGACATTAGTGCGGCTCATCTCCTCAGGGCGGGTCGTCCTTTGTGCTTCCTGATAAACATGCGTATGATGGGAGGGAGGGTGGCTGCTGGCGGCATGCTCGGGTGGGGACTGCCGCCGGTGGTGATACGGGGTGTGAGTGGTATTCAGAGAGGACGGACGTTGTGGAGAGCCGTTAGGCATTGAATGTGAGAGGGGGGATGTGCTGTTTGATGCTGAGGGCTCATGGTGGGTTGGGGTGTGCTATAATACTTGAAAACTGCTCTTGTGGCCATCGTCGTACGCTACAGGTCCTCCTGAATTTGCCACCAACCGATACGATGTTTCGTATTGGAGGGAGTACGACTCTACCCTCTTTATTGTTTAGAGGTGCATGTCCTAAATTGATCTGAGACATGCCATTTATACCCCGCACCGCTACCACTAGTCAAAGCGCTAAGTTACGGGTCAAAGCACCATGGGTCAAAGCGTGGCGGGCCCAAGCGTGACGACTTATCATCCTTGAACTTGAACTCTACATTGCCAGACTTTATTCAACGTATTTTGTACTCCCAGCCCCGCGACCACAAGCCTGAGCAACCATTACTATCATAGACTGCAACCTTCTCTCTGGTTATCAGCTCGTTGGGACGAGAATCAGGTTGTTTTTCATCACAGCATTCACCTGAATTCCACAGATGGCGGTGCAATTACGTATTCGGCCAGTGGCAACTCTGTACGTATTTGGACTTTTGTCCCACTAACAGCTTCCCTAATCGTACCAGGTGTGGCACTTACGCGGCGCCCATCAGCCTCAGGGTGTGCTGTGTACGGACTTTTGCCACAGAGGAGTCTCCATGGGTTGGCTCTCCAGTTTGACACTAACATTTGCTTTCGGTGGATATTCGGGACCTGGAGTCTGCGGAGTAGATAGTCCACTTTCTCGACCACTTTGACAGCTAAGTAAATAGTGTATCAAGCTGACAAAGTGCTTCAACGGAGCTATGAGTTATGCCGCGGGTATGCCGTGATGCAGGTCAAAGTTTCAGGTTCGCCCTATCGTGTGCGCATCGTGTCTTGTCTGCGGCCTAAGCACCAAGTCTAAGACACGTATACATGCGCGGTCTTAGTACCTACGCCACTCTCCACGTCATAAGAATGACCAGTCGTTGCCGCACTTGGCAGCGAACATTGTCCCATCTCGAGGACGCGTCACCAGCAGTGCCGGCGGCGACTGCGGATGAAGTATATGTGGCAAACCAACGTGCAAACCAAGGACACCAAGTTTAGTGGAATAGCATAGCACATGCTTGGATGCCCGATAGTACTATTGGCTTACCTCTGCTCTTGTATGAGTATGTTGCCCTGTTCATACTCTTCCGCTTGGACATCACCCCGGGAAAGGAGCTCTTGTGCGATCTCGCACAAGTTTTGATCATCCATCTTTGTGCGGAGGACATCAGCTGCTGATCAGCATCCAGAATTTATGACGAGTGTCCCATGCATTTCTGCGACTGATTCTTCGCTGGACTGGGCCCTTCATTTTCAGAGTTCCTTTGGTTTTTTTTTTTTGCCTGCAGTAAGTTTGTCATCTTGTAGGTAGTATAATGATGAAGCGTCTTTAGTTCGATCCTCGGCGATATGTGTTCAATTGTGAACCAGGAAAACACGATGACGGAGGATGCGAGTATGATGGACACGATGCAAAATCAAGTCTTTCTCGATCAAACACTCCAAGTCGCTAGTTGCTAGTATTGGTTGGTATTGAAGATACTGGGAGGCGGGCAAGGGCGGTCGATGAAAGAACATACGATGAGAACAATAGGTATCGATCTCTTATAATAAGTCCCGGACTGAAGTGGACTGTGCGACTCCTGGTTACTGCACCAAGTACAAAAAGAAGGGCACACTGTTGTGCCGCCGGGATCTTTTATTCAAGAAACGAGGCAAGAGGGTTAGCACATAATGCGAAATGCCGGTCGTCTCATCACATGACATGCCGAGCTGATGACATGCAGCAACCGCCCAACAATCCGCCGACGCACTCACTCGCCCTTGCACTCAGTTCTCGCCCCGCCTTCACACCCAACATGCCAGCTTCGAAGATCGCCACGAGATCCGTGCGCACCTCAAACCGGCACGCCCGTCCGCCGCATCCCTGGTCCCACGATAGTACCAGGGGGTCATCGTGTTTCCGCCAATGCCAACTTACTGTAAGCCGTTTTCAAAGTGCAAAGACGATTAGACTGCCGTGCATGCACTTTACATTGTTAAATGCGACTGTGATGCAGGGACGCGACGCGAGCTCTTTGAAGGCCACATCGATGGGGTTGCATCATGAAACCCCTTGATTGCGACAGCACAATTGCCACGGGGGCCCACGATGTTCGTGTACTCGATCGCGCATCCCCGTGGCAACGAGGGCATTCCTCGGCCCCTCGGGTTCAGTAAGGTGGGGTCCTCGACCACGACCTTCCTTCAACGTCACGTTCAGTTTAACGTGACGGTGGCGGCCATCGCGCGGATGGCGTTCGTTCTCGTCGTGTTCTTACACCCTCCGTGCTTGCTGTGTCGGACACAATTTACACCATCGTCTGCTGGGCAGGTGTCCACGTTGGGTGGGCACCCCGGCATCGTTGGTGTAGACGCGATTCTGACGATGGGAGGTGGCGAGAAGGGTGTGGCTTCGTGATGAGGAGAGTACGTGTGAGGATGTTGGCTCGTGTAGGTTTGCGTTGTGGTGCTCCATGATAATAATCGAGTCGATTTGGTCACCGTAGATTCAAAGGCCTCCCAACGCCGTCCTTCAGCTTGAATGATTTCCCGAGCTTGAGTGACATGTCAACGTAGCCAGTCGTGCCCAGTAGTGTGGTGTTGGACTTCACTTTACATCGGGATAGGACACCTGTGATATGTATTCGTCGTGTCTGATAGTCTGAACTGTGGTGGTGCCCCTCGTCTTTAGTCGGAAGCCGAACACATAAGTCGGGGACGGGGGTCGGGAGGCATCGTGTCTGAGTCGTGTTGATCTTGAAGCTTGGGAGGGATTCTCCATTTGTGTGCACTTGACGGAGCCAGAAGCAGGGCGCCTACCATCACTAGTTCTGTATGACACGCGCTCTGAACGAGGTATATCATATCAGTACCACCTGCATCTCTTGCATACCTGCGTGTGGCCCACCAAAGACACATCCGCACCCTTGCTTGTGCGAACTTGTTGTATCGCGTCTATTTCTCCTTCTCGCGTCCAACAGCTGCGGTAATATCCCGTTTCTCCTCTCTCTCTCTCTGGGTGAGGGTTTGATCTCGAGATCCGTCCGCCTCACAGATGAAAGTTCCTTGCGTCAAGTGCAGTCGTAGCTTCAAAGACGAGCCGTCTATTCTTCAGCACTATCGAGACCACAAGAACCATCCGAAGTGCAGTATCTGTAACGTGGGTTTTGCAGACGACAAAGCTTTCGAGAAGGCAGGTTCCCATGTTTTGGTCCGCACGTCAAATCCCTACGAGCTGTTTTTGTCCACTCTAGCATACGCCATGCCCTAACATGAATCGGAGTGCAGCCTCTGCGACGCCGACTGCCACGTCAACGGCATCGATATCTGTTCCTGCACCTGCACCTGCACCTGCACCTGCACCTGCACCGACAAGTCCAGCACCAAAGACGCCTCTTTCTGTACCGACAGTACCAAGACAGGCGTCACCCCCGTGCTCAACAGGCGCTGCAGCTCAGACCTATGCCCAAGAACCCTGTAAAAGTTGTGAGGCGCTGGGCAACAACAAGCAGCTGTTTGATGATGTGTGCTATTTCGCCGCCGTTTCTCCAAAGACATAACCATAACCTCATCTCTGTCAACAGCACTGTATGCAGGCTCATCCGACCCGCTTCTGCAACCACTGTTTGGTCTTGCATCCGTCGATGGTGGCCTGGTCGTTGCACTGGTCCAGCTGCCGGGGCCGCGCCAAATGCACCAAGTGTAACAAGCTTTTGAGACCCAGCGATGTAAGCTTGTCTGGCATGGTCGTCACGTTGGGCAACCTGATATGCACTTTGTGTCCAGACCGAATGCTGCGGCGTCCCTGTTCCCAGGAAGAATGCGACGCTGGCGAGCGAGGCCACCCGGATTCTGCGGCCTGAGACGCCCTCAAGTTCCGCGTCGCCCATGAAAGCTGCGCCGGCGGCAGCCAAGCCTCCTATGTCAACGGCTCTGATCGTTAGACCGGCCAATGGGGCTGGTCCTGCGAATGACGGAGCTGGTGCCCCTATGATCAAGGCGACTTCTCCTCCTAGTGTGGAGGCCGCTGTTCCGGTCCGCGAGGCTGCCGTCTCGGTCAAGACATCTGCTACCCCCGTGAATGAATCCGCCACATCTGTGAAAGCGGCCGTGACATCCATGAACGGACCCGCTACGCCTCCGGACTTTGGCCCGGCGCTAGAACCAGTGGACAAGCCTTCTGTGTCAAACAGCAGTGCTTCTACCTCGGCTGAGGGATCCGCGATCCCAAAGTCGAAGCCTGCAATCGCAACACACGACGTTTCATCGTCTGTCAAGGACGCTACGTCACACCTGAGCAACAGCGTTCAGGCCGCTTCTAGAAGCGGCTCCGTCATTGTGGCGTCTCTGGATGCTTGTCAAAGCTCGATGGACGGGGCTGTGGCATCGTCAAGCACAAGCACGATGCTAGCCATTGACAGAGCGGCACAGACGGACATGGAACTGGCGTCGGTAAGCTCTCAAGCTGTTATATACATATCATCCTTCCTTAAGCTCTTCGTCTAGGTTTCTACGGCGAGAAATGGCACTAAAGCTTGCTCACGACAGACTCCACTGGTTGAGAGTGATACCACGTGTCCTGTCAACGATAACGGGGGCGATACTATGGGTCAAGCGGAGCAACTTGAAGAATATGACTATCTGGCGTCTTCAGATGACCAAGATCATGCGCCTGTGCGTAAGCCGGGTGTATCGCAACCATCTCAGCCGTTGATCTCGTCGACTGTACTTCAGGATGTCGAGCCCAAGGTTGTTGATTCTGTCGGCGACGCGCAAGAAGACGAATCTGAAGACGGAGATGGGAGCGTGGTCGATGAGGCCGACAGTTTCCACACAAGCAGGTCGGGGAGCGTGTAAGTTGACGCGGATCTCGTGCCGATGGTGAAACTGATTCATATGTCGTGTTCAGCTCCCCGACGTGCAGCATTTCTTGCATCGAAGACGTTGAGGATGAAAAAGGTAGCGAGCATCAGACGTTCGTGCTGCCCCACACTGACTCCCGCGCTCAACGAGTGCCTGTAACACCCTTCGTGAAGGCTCTGCATCCCGCGCACGAGCTCATGCGCGTTTCTTACATCTATTGTCGGCTGTGCCGTCGAGACCCGTCCATCGATCTTACCGCGACAATGTGTGGCCATCTGTTCTGCCATGAGTGGGTGTGCTCGCTTTTGCTGCCGAGATGACTTGACGAACGGCCTCCACCCAGCTGTATTGTAGATGAAATTGTGAGAACCACGCGATGCCCGGTCTGCAGGACACCCACTCTGCTGTTTCCGCTGATCCGACTGCAGGTCTCGTAGCTGAATCGATCGGAGTGCCTGGTTTCCTCATGCTGCGTTCCCTCGTCGTCTACGTTGTTCTTTGTTGTATTTTTACACCCATTGCAATGATGGCTCCAAGCCCGGTGTCGACAGTGGCTTCAGGCTGTTGTATTTGATAAACCATCCGTAGTGATGCCGCAACGTTGGTCTTCTCATGCCATCGCTGGCGCTGGCGCTGGCTTAGATTACGCGGTAGGTTCCCCGACGCTCGGTCACGAGGCAGCTCGTATTGGATCTTGGAGCGACACAAGGCAAACATGAGGGCCAGCCCTTGCAGATAAAATGATATTGCGATAACAGCAACCTGCGGCGAACGGGTCGTTTAGCGTGAGGCGTGAGCTGTGCCGGCAGGGAGAGTGGGCTCCCCGCTCAATACACGCTCGTCGCTTATCGAAGGATCGGCGCGGCGCTCCATGCACGCTCATGACTGCACATGCCTTTCTCACGAGGGTTCCTACTATATAGTCAACTCCGCCGTGCCGCTCGTCCCTGCTACCCCTCTGGCCCATGTCTTCTGTCCTCCCCCCCATGGCTACCAGCCCCACTAATCACTGTCGAGAATGTGGCCTTTATTTCCGTACTAGCGCATCCTTGCTCAATGTGCGTATCCTAGACCCACACCCCCAATCTGTACTGCTCACATCCTCGCGCTCGTCTGCAGCATCTCAAGTCAATGCACCCCATATTGTGCCCCAAGTGCGATAAAAAGTTTGCGCGCGAAGAGGACAGGCTTGCCCACTACCGGGACTCCAGTGTCCATCCAAGCTGCGACCTGTGCGACCTTGGTTTCGAGGACCCATCGGGGCTCCAGGGGGTGAGTCCTGTGGCCCACGTCGTCCCATACAGAACAATGTACCCACTGCCTTCCATCGCCGTCCCCAGCACAACCTCACGGTGCACGGACCCCCCGTTGTGGCTGCACCCCGACCTCCCATGAGCCGCAGCAGCAGCTATAGATCTGTCGCACTGTCCGCAACCGTCCCCACGTCCATGCTCCACACCTGCCAGCCCTGCAACTTCGTGTTCGCCACCGACGCCGCGTACCACGAGGTGCGTCTTCCCCATGTGTGCACCCCTGCCGCCACTGACCAGACCTTGCGCGTGGGGCGCGCAGCATGCGGCATCGGCGCACCCGGACAAGTACTGCCGGGTGTGCCGGCGACACTTCGTCTCCACCGCGTCCTGGGGCCTGCACTTCTATGACTCCCCGAACCACCCGTTGTGCACGGGCTGCAAGACCGTCATCCGCGACAACGCCACAAAGGGCTTCGTGAGTCGTCTTCCCCAGCCCGCTTGCGCCTCTGACCCCTCGCGCCACCTGCGCAGCACGAATGCCCCAAACGCAACGCTATGCACACGGGCGCAGCTCGCAGGGTACGCCCGCCCCCTCTCCCCTTGCAACCCTCCCACTCTGACTGCCTCCTCTCCTTGCCCCCGCCCCCAGCGCCTGCAGTCCACCAGCCCCGGCGTCTCCAGCTCCACACGCGCGCCAAAGCCCTCCTTCCTCGCCTCCCGCTCCGCACGGAGCGACGATTCCGAGTCCTCCGTCACCGAGCCCGCCTCCGAGCCCTCCACCACCATCTCGCAGTTCGAGTTCGTCAGCGCGAGCCGTGCGGCGACCCCTGGAGAGGTGCGTGCTGCCGCGCCGCCGTCCCTGTCCCCCCGCCTCACCCCCGCCACGCCGCAGCAGGCGGACGCGACCTCTGTCGACACGTTCTCCGAGGACACCTCGCCGCGGCCCCCGCGCCGCCCAAGCCTCACCCCATCCACAGTGTCCTCCCGAGCGACAGCACGGTCCTCCAGCGCCCGCGTACAGCCGGACCCGCCCGCGCCGTCCGCACCATTCTCCCCCGGGCCTTACCGCCCGCCCGTGCCTCCGCCTGCCGAGGACGCCCACGCAACCGCAACTGCAACCGCAACTGCAACCGCAACCACATCCCCACCACCGCACCGCCCCGCCTCTCCCTGCCACCGGTGCGTACACACACCCTCCTCCCACCTCCCCAGCAGCCCGTCCACGTCCCCGCCTCCGCGCCCCCCGTCCCGGCGCGCGCCTCCCAAGTCCAAATCCAAATCCAAACCCAAGTCCAAGTCCAAGTCCAAGTCCCCAGCGCCCCCAGAGTGCACGACCCCCGCCCCGCCGCCCGCGCGCACCAGCCCTGCCGAGCCGCCTGCGTCTGCGTCTGCGCCTGCGCCTGCGCCGTGCACGGCGTCTGAGCGCACCTGCGCCGCGTCCCCGCCCGCGACGACCGGCGTGCACTACGTCTCGCATCTGTACTGCCGCGGCTGCCGGCGGGACCCGTGCGTGGACGTCACGGCGACGATGTGCGGGCATGTCTTTTGCAACACGTACGTTCCTCCTTTTTTTTTTTTTTCTTTTTTTTTTTTCTCCTTTCTCTGTCGTCCTCACTAATCTTGGTTTCCCGCTCCCTTCGCCCCCGCCCTGCGTGCTGATGCGGCGGACAGGTGCATCACAGAGGCGGTGATCAAGACGTCGCGCTGCCCCGCGTGCAACACCGTGACGTTGCTGTACAGCCTCATTCAGCTCCACATCTCATGATGCCCCCCCGTTCCCCCCTCTGGCCCGCCCCAAGGCGCTGCGGCTTCACGTCGCGCACGATAATTGTATTGTACAGACCAGCATCGTTTCGCTAATTTAATGCGATTGTTTGCACCAGGTGGGTGTGGCGATGGAGACGCCCAGAACGTAAGAACGATGCAAGTGCAAGACCAGCGAGTGAAGCATCCAGAGGCTGTTGAGAACACAACGAGAGCGTCTATATTTGTGGTTGCAAGAGACGTCGCTGACACTACCAATAAGAACAGTCGGATCCCAAATCACAAAGGAAATCCCCAATACATGCGATGACAGGAGAGAACGAGCACAACAATGCACAGGGTATACAGACCAGCAGGAGCACAAAAGATATCTCACAACAGCAAGCACAAAGAACCCTCACCTGAAACATGATACAGCGTATTCATCACACCCTGGCGCCAGCCGAAAATGAAGCACCCTCGCACCCTGTCACCCACTCACGCGCTGCCCACACCACCAACGCGCACAAGCCCCAGTCGTCCACGCTCGAGCCTCACGGCAAAACCGCTACCGAGAGTCTCCTCTTCCATACTGTGCAGCCCTGCATGGTCGCGGTGGATCACGCGGCGCGCGTTGATCTTGCCCAGCACCTGTCGTGTCTCTGCCTCTGCGTCCAGCGGCGATCCGGTGAGGATGGGAGACGGCGCGAGAGCCGACAGGGGCGATGGCGCGGATATGGATGCGGGCGACGGTGCCAGTCCAAACGTGTACGGCGTCGGGAGCTGTGTGTTGACGAAAAGCTTGCGGTTTCGCGGGTGCACGCGCTGCACAAGCTCGTCTAGGGCTGTCGGGAGCAAGATCGGCGCGTGCACATCTAGCGCGTCCAATACACGTCTCGGAACCAGCGGCTGGGGAGGTGCTTGTGTATTCAGACGTCGATAACCGACGTCCAGCCCGTTGACTCCTGCTGGACCATCACACCCCACTATCGGCATGCTGGTGTCCACCAAAGATTTTGCATCACTCGATGGCCCTATGTTACTCAATGGATCACGAAGCAGAAGCTGTTGATCCATGGACTCTGGCGGTCCAACAACGGTGGGAGCAGGCTCGGGCTCGGGCTCGCTGACGCCGCTTACCTTGCCGAGCCACTTCCATACAGTGTCAATTGTTCCACTGCGCTTGCGTCCTGTTGGCCTCCTTGCTACAAAAGCATTTCAAGAAGAATTGGATCGGTCAATCTTGAACAAAAGAAATGAGATAGGGTAGCCTTCTGACCTTTCTGTTCTTCACGTGCGCCTTCTGTTCGTCCTTCTCCGGACAACTCACATTCGCTTTGCACCTTTCTGTCTAACCCATTTACATTTTCCTGGGCACTTGACCCATGACCCGCTGCACCAGCCAAATCTAGACGCTCAATTCGGAGGCGGACGTCCTCGTGTTGTTCCGGTGTCGTCGGGGCGAATAGGTCTGTGCAAAAGTCAAGCGCGGTCTGGACCTCTGACTCTGACAAGCGAGGACCAAGGTCCGCATTTCCCTGAATGACTATTGGATGATAGATAAAGCGTGAGTAGGAAACGAGGCATGATAAGGGCAGATAACAATTAGTAAGGCACGACGTACTCGGTCTGATGAATGCAAATGCCTTGTCGAAGTTGTCCTGATCGACATCTGAGAGGACATCTTCAGACTGCGCTCGTATCTGTTTGTATGCGCTGAGTACCACGATGAGGAACCTGTGATGGGAAAGCAGATCTGTCAGCTCATAAGAGACAAAAGCAGCGCATGAAAAGCACCTCGTATACGACACTGCTATGCGCTGCGAATGCCACTCCGCTGCGTCACTCTCTATGCAATCCCCACGCAATGCAGCCGAGATAGATGCGGCGGCGGCAAGGCCACCAGTCATCGCGAGGTGAACGCCAGACGAGAAGAACGGATCAATAAATGCTACCAATTCACATATGCACATGCAGAGAGTTGAATTATCGGCATGGTGTAAAATGCGTGCAATAAGAACGACGTACCTCCAGCATCGCCGATGATTCGGAAACCTGGACCCGCGTACGTAGCGGCAGAATAGCTATAATCACTTGCCGTGCGTATGATACTCTCTATCTGCGTTCCTTCCCCGAGTTCAATGTTGAACGCCGGTGGGCCCTGCTTCGAGTCATTCCCGTCCATCGCATCAGCTGCAGAACCATAACTGGGACACGAGTTGCTTGTTGGGGCACTGCCAATTTCCCCGCCTTGCACGAGAGCCCCGTGCGCACCAATAAACTTGCGCACGCCAGGGGCGAGATCAAGTGCGGAGAGGTAGCGTGCAAGGAGGTTCCCGCCAACTTGTGGCGTACTAGGTAAACAAGCCGAAGAGGATAGTGGCGACGTTGGTGGGGTTGTAGCAGTGCGTACTGACGGCGATGCCGTGTCCGTGTTTGACGCAAATGTCATAGAAGACGGGGAAGGTAACGGCGACGTGAACGGGCTGAGAACGCCAGCTCGCGAGCGTTTGCTGAATGTCCGCTGGTCCATGACTATCCCAACTGATGTCGTCCCATCGTGAAGCGGAATAAACCACGCCCAACCCGACTCGTCTGCACGCATATATGCGCAAGATGTTAGCTTCTAGATGGTTATATGTGTACAGGAAGACAGATTCAATGACACACCAGTGAGTGCCTCGAACCATGGAGCGCCCGCGGCAGATGTGCCTGGGGCGTACGTGCCTGTGTTGGACCAGTATCCCCACATAGCGATATTCCTCAAATTGGCGTTGTACCGCCTGTTTCTAAGATACTTGGTCGACATAAGGCCAGCTCGCCCGCTTGCGTCAATGAGGTAGTCGAACGCGATTGAACCGACATGCGAGTGCCCTGCACCGTTGGGCGTTTGCTGCTCCCAGACAGCCGACACAGGACGTCCGAGATCACCCTGGCTGCTGGAAGACTCGTCAAAAATGATGGAAGTAGCTTTGGTCGCCTGGAAGACTTGTGCGCCGCACGATGCTGCGTGATCCAGCAGGAGTTTATCAAATTCGGAGCGGACCTAAATGCGCGGTTGCTCAACAAAAGACGCAGGGAACGGGGGAAAGACGTACGACGTTCCATGAATTGTTATCGCAGCCAAGGCCAACGAAATCGGTGTCTGGAACGATTTCTCGGCGTTACTAGACGAATCGGTTTCAAAACCCGGGAATGCAACTTACAGCCCTCTTTCTTATATTGGTTAAACTTGATAGCGGCGCCAGGCTGAGGGGTCGGGGTTGAGCTGCGAGGCAAGACACGGCTCGAGACACGGCACCTTTCTGGCAAAGCCGTAGGCAACGACCTTTGCCTCTGCATCGATGAACCTGAGGTGGTGTCGAACGGACGGGAGGAGGCTTTCTCCAATATGGTAGCTGAGCAAGACCACGAGCGTCGGTCGAGGCAGCAGGACAAGCTGGAGACATCAAAATAGCGTACCGGGGAAAGACAGAAGCCTCCAGCAGGGCGACATCATAGCCCTCCCTTGCTAGGGCGGCGGCGGCGTAGCTGCCGCTGGGCCCACCGCCAACGACCAGGACCTGGCAGCGCTGTGTACGGTAGGTGAGCACGAGCATTATATTGAATGCGGGGAACAAGGAAAAGGACTGACAGGAGGGGGACATAGAGGAGAGGACATAAAAGTCAAAGCAAGGAAGTGGGGGTCAAGGAAGGGTGAGAGGAGGAATGGATAGCGGACAGCGGGGACTCGGCGAGTGCTTTATACGCGGACGCATGGTGGTCATGACCAGGGCAGCGCAGGACTAGACTGAACAATCGAAGGGCGGGGGACCATCCAAAACCGAAGGGGGCATGGACGGCGGGCTAGCTGGAACGGTAATGCGAATAGAAATCCAAAAGTTGAGAAGCACGTCGACGTCGACGTCGACGATCAGCGCCTCCTCAGCGCGCTCTCCGAGTTGTGTCTTCTATCGCCGTCTTCGACCGCACGACGTCGTGGATGCGGCCATTCTCGAGCCTCGCAACCGATTTACTCCGTAACGGTCCGCTTGTCCCGAGTGTCCTTGCACACAACAGTGTGGCACCGTCAAACGTGTCTATCACGAATATCCCAACACATACGTACAACACAGAGCATTTCAAAGCCCACCGGCCGACTGACTATACGGGGAGATAAAAACGTCACCCAAGAAATAATGATATCCGTACTGTACCCAGCCCATTGTCACTGGAACAGCACCCGCTCATCCCCGCGCCCGACGCACCGCCCGCTCAGCCTCCACCACCATGTCCACCACGTAGTCCCGCGCATCTTCTAGTGCCACCCCCAGTTCCTGCTCTTTCTCGCCCTCGCCCTCCGCTCCATCAAACACCTCCGAGCCCAGCGCCAGCCTCAGTCTCGAATACAGCGCCGCATTCCGGCGCGACGGCGACGGCGGGGGCGATAGCACGAGCGACACCGGACCCACTGCCGCCAGTGCCGACGGGAACAGCCTCCGATACAGCGCCACCGCGCCTAGCACCGTGCGCACACCGTCCTCCTCAGCATCGCCCTCCGCCTCCGGCAGCACCTCCTCGTGACCGACAAACCCGGGCTGGCACACCCTCTCCAGTAGCCCCACCAGCTGCGCAGGACGCCCGCCCATCGACTTGCCTGCATCCACCACCGCGCGGCGCCCCTCTTCTTCCCTCTGCTCCTGCTCCGCATCGTACGCCCGTCCGCCCGCGTCCGCCCGCAGCACCGTGCGCACAAACAACGCCGCCGCATTCTGCCGCACATGTTCCCGCACCAGCAATAGTGCAAGCACTACCAGTGGGCTGTGCTGCTCATACTCCGGGAACCGGCAGCGAGCGCCGTCCACCTGATCCTTCGCCATGCGCAGCTGCGACAGGCGCCGTGCTGCCTCGTCGAGCCCCAACTGTTCGAGCACCAACCGCTCGAACGGGCGCACGACGCGTGTTCTGCTCGCCTTCGCCCATAGCTGCGCCGCCTTCGTGGGCGAGAACCGTCGGATGATCAGCGCGAGCGTGACGAGGTCGTTCGTAGACGCGGAGAACGCCGACGTGTGTGACAGCATCCCCCAGTACGCCTGCAGGCGGTTGCCGAACGATACCAAGTCTACAAAGGAGAGATATAAAAATCCCACGTATGAGCGCACGACGCAAAGAAGTGAAGAAAAGAAGGGTTGTGCGCAAGACAGAAGAAGCACACAAAGAAAAAGCGGCCCTTTGCTTACCGTTGAGAGCCGCGAGCTCACCCAGACGCACCCACGCGCGCTGCTCCAGCTGCATCCGCTCAATCCCGCTTCCACTTCGCTTCCCTCCTTTCACCAGACACTCCAGCAACCCCAGGATGCCCGCGTGTACACCAAGAGCCGCACGCAGCCGCGCCGCCTCGTCTACGCCTCCGCGACACGAAGCCGACAGCGCATCGATGAGCGCAACCCGATTGAAGGCGTCGCTCCTGCCCAGTGCAGCAGACCCAGGACCAGACATCTTGGGGGTCGGCCGGCTGCCGGCCGTGCGCAACGCCGACGTCGGTGGCACCAGTGAAGACAGGCGCCCAAGGCGGAGCATCTTTGGCAACCACGGAACGACGATCGACAGGACCAGAAGAGCAGACACAAGAATATGGAAAGCTTGTATCAGCTCACGCCAACCGTACCCATGTGCATCTGCCACCGGCGGAAGCGGATATATGGCATCTGCGTGCGTCAGAACCGCACCCGAGTGGGTGTGATGGTGCGATTGTACGTATGAGGTCGAAGATGATGTCGCAAGGGGATAATTGAAGAATGAAAAGAACGCAAACGCAGCGAGGAGGTATTGGGAAGGCTGGGCGGGCCGCGTCTGGTCTTGCTGACTCATTACTGAACTCTGCCCCTCGGTCGCTGCTTCAGCCGGACGCGCAACTCCCGATACAAGGATATCGGCCGGGATGATAGGAAAAGCAGCTTGCGGGTTCACCTTGCGCGGCCGACCACGCTTCCTCTTCTCTGGCACCATGCCTTGTACCACAGGAACCACAGACACAGCAGCAGTCGCGACGGGCGCAGGTTTGCTTGCGTGTTCCTTCTTTGGAGCAACTGCCTTTGTGACTTTCGGCTTCTTCCGTGCGCGGCCGGCCTCGTCCTCAACACCCCCATCATCGCTCTCCTCTCCCTCGCCATCCTCGTAGTCACTCGCCGCCTCGTCCGTTTGAACTTCATCCCGCTCCGCTCCGCCGAATTGTTGTATCCACTCGCGCTCCCACTCACGCAGCAGAGCAGGTCCGCCGACTAGCCCACATATAAGCGAGCGCAGGCCGTCCTGCTCACGTTTCAACCGTCCTTCGCGTCGCTTCAAGACACTACATACAGGAAACGGTGTAAATGACTGCAGCGAGCACGCATCGACACATAACTACAAAAACTCACCGGATGTACTCGGCAGCTTTACCGAGTACATTTGCCTTGCTAATTTTCCGAGCAACTTTGACGCCATCGACGAATCCTCGCTCATCCACAGTGTCCACATGCTTTCCCAACATCTTATTTTCGTCTTTCTTCTGATCCAGCACCCTCAACGCAGGCACGGCGTTCTTCAAGCTTTGTATACGCGCATTCAAGTTAGTGCGGTACCGCCGCTCGATTGTTGTATGACTCGTTTTGGTGCGACCGATGACAGTGGTGGAAGCCGCCGGCACGACAGCGGCAGCAGGGGGCGTAGACGCGGCAGAAGAGCTAACCGCCTCCGAAGCAGGTGAGGATGTTGAAGGAGCGTCAGACGAAGGCGAAGAATGAGGCGTAGCCCGCTTGCTTGTAGGTACAGGCGACGGAATGTGACGAGGAAGTCGAGGAATTGCCAGCTTCTGCCCTCCTGGTATGCATACTCACGTCAAAGGCGTAGTCGTTTATTACGTCGAATATAGCTCACCCAAAAGTGCCTGTATCTGCTGAGCATGACCATGCACAGGGACTGCAAGAGTTACGCCTGCTGCTTGCCGTACTCGATCAGCGAGTTCGTGTGCGAGATCATGAAACTGCTCGCTACTCGCGCTGCTAGGAGACTCTGACGCACTCGGGGTGCTGCGCTCCGGGAAGGACGAGTGAGCAGTACCTGAGGATGACGAAGAAGACGTGACACTAAGGCGTCGTGCCCCAGGTCCGGTCATAGGCTGCTGCTGTTGTTGTTGTTGCTGCAAACTATCGTTACCCGGCACATCGACCATATTTGCGAGCTGCGACAGTATCTGATACGGGACCGTCGCCATAGGGTCGCTCGAAAGGGATATACCGGTGGGCATGAGGTGTGCATCTGGCGGAAAGAGTTTCTCGTTGTCGAAGTGCAGCGTGCTTGGCTCGACGGCTATGGAACCACCGAAGTCGAGGTCCATGGGCAGCGCCATGTCGAAACCAATCACAGGGTCGATGAATTTCTGCTGCTGTGTACTCGTGTCTGTCCCCATGCCATCATGCACGGACCAGAGGCTGGAGAACTGGGACCAGTCAGGTGGGCTCTCTGCGCGAGACGGGGGGGATGTGTCGTCGAAGGAGCTATCAGCGCCCTGGGCGACGCTGGAGATAAGAAAGTTAAATGGGTCGGAGACGTCGAAGCCAGTTGCCATCATGTTAGTCTGTGGTGAGAAGTCCTCTAGTGAGAGAAACTGCTCCTCTTTCACCGATGTCGTCGACTCAAACGACATAAGTGGTGTGCTTGTGGTGGGTATAAATGCGAAAAAGAGAGCAAGGCAATGGCGGGTTGAAGAGCGTTCAGAGTGGCATAATCTGGTACGACTGCCCAAAAAGACATCACGCCACTTTGGCCAAGTGACAGCAGCTCGACGTGACATCATGACCCCCAAACCCTGTTCTAAGGTTTGCCGTATATGACGCTCATCGCTGCTGCAATGCGTCTTCGACGGACAAAACCGTGACAATATAGCCAATTTGCGCATATATAAGCAGTTGTACATTCCATCCCTCCAATTTCTTTCTCTTCCCTGCCACTGATAACATGTTCAATTCTCAGCATTCCTATGGTGTCGACTACATCCCCTCTGCCATAGTCTCTACCCTCCCGACGCTCGGTCGCGCAGGTGCTAACGAGTGGAACGCACTTGGCATCAAATACGTGCGCATACAATGGGTCGACCTCACTGGATCCACGCGTTTCCGCGTCTTCCCATTAACCTCCTTTACCAACATGCTCGCTTCTCCCCGCCCTGGTACGGGCATAGCTATCGCCGTCCTTGGCACTGTCAATATCACCTTTGTCCCGGGCTTCAACGCCACAGGGGAGTACCTCTATTGCCCGGATCTCAGCTCGATGAGACTTTGTGGGTATGCCACGGGCCACGCCAGTGTTATGGGCTGGTTTGAGCATAAGGCACCTATCATTGGTCCTGATGGCGCCCCTTCCTTCAAGGCGGACCTGTGCCCCCGCGGCCTCCTGAAACGCATCGTGGAGTACGCCTCGCATATTCACTTTATTTCAAATGTTTGCCTGATTACTCACTTAGCGACGCGAAAGCTGCCGGTGTTGAATTTCTGGTTGGGATAGAGACTGAGTTCATCCTCCTGAAGTCAACAGACCCTATCGAGCCCGTCAATGACTACGCATATTGCATGTCATCCAACCTACTGACCGGGACGACGCCTGCGATCGTACTCGAGGAGATCGCAGACGCTCTCAACGCATCTGGTATTCAGCTCCTGCTGTACCATGCTGAGGCGGCCCCAGGACAGGTCTGTGATGTTCCTCTACGCACCCATTGACCATAGTTCAACATCGTTGGCTGCAAATAGTACGAAATCGTCACGGGTCCGCTACCCCCGCTCGAAGCAGCCGACGCGTTGATCACCACGCGCGAGACAATCTTGAATGTGGCTGCGAAGCATGGCCTACGAGCAACCTTGGCCCCGCGTGTATTTTCGAATAACTGTCCGTCGCCTTTCTCCCTCCATTCCACGCTCCCCTAATTCTGTCCGAATTTCCGCATAGGTGGCAGCGCCGCGCACACGCACATTTCCGTGCACCCGAGCGGGCCGGCGCCAGTACGCCAGAATCCGAATACCAACAAGCAGACGACGATGACACCGCTCGAGCGCTCCTTCCTACAGTCGCTCCTTGAGCATATCCCGGCGGTCACAGCACTAACGCTCCCGCACCGGTCGTCCTACGCACGTGTCGGCGATGGGGTGTGGTCTGGGGGTACTTTCGCGGCATGGGGCATGGATAACCGCGAGACAACAGTACGGCTGACGGGTGCGCCAGGCAAGCATCAGTTTGAGGTACGCACAGTCGATGGCACGGCGAGTCCGTATCTGTCACTTGCAGCAATCTTGGGAGCTGGTATGCTGGGTGTGAAGGCGGGACGAGAGCTGGAGATTGCAGAGTGCGAAGGTATGGCGGTGGACTTGGGGGAAGAGGAGCGGGCGCGTCGGGGGATTGTCGGGCGGTTACCGCGCACGTTGGTTGAGGCGCGTGCATTGTTGAAGGCGGACCAGGACCTGCGGACGGTACTCGGAGAAGAGTTCGTCGACAAGTATTTGGCAGTGAACGAGGTGCTTTTCATTTTTGTTGTGCTAATTGTCCCGTATTTGTCTAATCGTGATTGCTTCTTCTACTTTGCGTGTGACCGCTACCTAGGTGCTGGAGAAGGTGTACACTGCTAATTCCCCCGAGGAAGAGCGCAAACTCGTCGTGAAGACTTACTAATATTGATTGCAATAAGGTAACGTGGGCCTCTGGATATGGGGGTCGCATATAGGTCTTCAGCCATGTGATCCCCTGATCCTTGCTCGTAACGAGATTATGGACTCGGAGGACACCGTTACGTGTCTTGTACAAACCTCCTGTAAATTATTTCTTCCCATCGTTTCAAAAGCCTCGGATGAGCTAAAATTACAGCCTCAAACCATTCATGACTCTCTGACTCTTGGTCGAAAGATAATACATGCTCGTCTCGTTTAAATCGCCTTCGAGACTTTCTTGACACCATTATCCCCGAACTTATATTGCTTGCCCTATCGGCACCATTACTACTTGGAAACATCCGGCTTTCCCATCTTCCCGCTTTCGTCTTGCCTCGCCCTCGCCTCTGGCCAAACCAGCAAGCGCCCCTCACAAGATGGCGCCTTATCTATGACACACGACGCTAAGGGCTCACAACAGCGATGTGGTACGCACATCATCCTCTCTCTTCCTTGTCAGCACAGGAAAATGATGCCAGCTCCCGACGACGCTGCCAGCAAGCACAGAAACTAGCACCCAGAGGGAGCAATGCAGGGAGGCGTGCCAATGTCGGCTTATTAACACACAATGGCATCACTTATCTTACAATGACACCATCTTACGCAGTGACAACGGTGCAAGATGGTGCGGGACATATCGTAACATATAATGACAACGTACAACAAAGGCAGAAACTTTACCCCGAGGCACGATCTGCTCCTGTTAAGCCCTCATAGTATTTGAGAATTCGGGCAACCTCAGAGCCATTTAGAAATCTTTTGACAATAAGGACCTTCACAATATTGTCAGGAAACAGGTTTGGTAAAAGAATATAGACTTGCCAGAAGCCATACTCTCAGTGCCTTCCAACCAGCAGCTCGATGTATCATCTTCCAGTATTGATTCACAAATGCAAGAGTTCCTTTGTAATAGTCTGTAATAAATTTTTGGCTTGCCAGATGTTGATTTGAGTAACAGAATCAGCATTTTAGACTACAAGCACCCACCGGTTCAGCATTATCCACCTGCCCCACAGTGCCTCCATTACCTTATCTTCATCCCTGACGTTATCTCTCTCAAATAACTCTTCCTCCCTGTCAAGGACTGTCCATGAAAGAACACCATAGGGCTCATATGACAGAGTGTCCAATAGATCAAATGACCTTGGACCTCCAGGACGGCATGAATACAAGACATCCCCACCATCCTCTGAACTTGCTGGAAGGAAGGGGAATGGTGTAGCTGGGCCTAGAGGGTCTGGGGCTGCAGGAGTGATGGACTGGTGTGGTAAAGCTCTTGTGAATGTAGGGGTTGGGGAGGAGGGTGAATAGCGTTCACTGGTCGAAGTTCTTGTTGAGGTAAATACTTTATGAAAAGGTTTTGATGATGAAAATGTATTGGTAATAGTGAAGAATTTGCACAGACCTGAAGAGGTAGTAGTAGTAGTAGTAGTAGTAGTAGAAGGTTCAATCTTAAATTTGAGAAATGCTGGGGAAGGTGGTCGGGCAATGGTTTGCGCAGGTGTAACATCTGAATAGACTTCAGAGGCGGGTGGAGATGGTGAAAGGGCTTTAGGCTCAGATTCTGGGAGAGTATGAGGCTCAGGAGTGTGTGGGGTACTAGCTCAAAGCCATGAACTTCAGAAGAACGAACTCCTAGAAACATGAACAATACCCACCTTGGTGATGGTGTGGTTTCATCATCTTCATCTTCCCCTCCAGGATCAGGTATGGTCAATATCAACTTTGAAGCACCCTGTAAGCTAGATCAGCTGCAGACCAGTCATATAATTGTTAACTCACAGTCCAATGTATTTCTGCTTCATCATGGTCCCATTGTAAGTGGGCGGTCAGTAAAGTCTTGGTATTGAAAGCACCATGGATATCGCAGAATGGGCAGAGCCATTGGTCCACCCGCGTTGTATAGCTGCCAGTCTCATGTTTATAAATGATATCTACAGCTCCCTCTGGTGGCGCAGGAGGATCCATGGGTATCCCAAGCATTTGACAACGGTATAAAAATCCTTGTCGGACATTGCGAGCTAGAAATGGTAATCTTCTGATATTCCTCATCAGAACAGTCGATAGTGACATAGCTTCGTACGACATCCACAGCTCCTCGGAAGGGCTTGCTGGTCTGCGCAGATCGACATTGTTGTCCTCGTACATATCATCGGTGTCCGGTAATTCATCAGAGGAGCTGCAGTCTGATCAACGCAAGATACGTGAGTGGAATCAACGCTCGGGGAACCTAAGCTAGAAAAGCTTACCTTCGTCAGAAACTGGCGCCAAGTCGGGCGCCAGGTTGGCGTGATAGTCGAGTTCGGGAGCATTCTTGAGCACAATGCGACCATTGTGGCAGATCACAAACCTTGTGTTTGGGAAAATCAAACTATGTCGAAACCAGTGACTGAACCTGAACCAGGCGTACTTTCCCTGTTGAGCCAAGCCAGACGACTGCACGACGCTGGTCCTACGCCATCGGGCGGCTGTCATGAACGACGTGCGACGTCCGGGCGCAGAATTCCACGACACAGCCGTACTCTTCTGCGCATTCCAGCCCATCACCGGTCTTATATCCCGCCCAGTTTTAAAAAACTTGATAAGAGCTCGCTGAAGAGGACGAGTTGGCGCTTGCGCCTCTTCCCGCCCGTGATGAGCCTTCCGCACGCGAAGTTCCACTCCTGGGCCCTTGTAAGTAGCGTCAACGCTGAACAAAGCCGGGTTGGCACTCGCCAGGAGCATGCTGCTGAATGTGCAGGCAGCAGTGAGCAAGATACGCAGAGTAGCATGGATACTCACGTTCAATGTAGCTTCCTTCCTCTGTGAGACGTAACCAGGTCTCGCAGCTGGGACAGGAGGTGGTTCGGCTCGGCGAACAAATTTCCGCAAGTACAAGACGCCGTCACCTCCGCCCGTAGCAGGACCCGTAGCTTTTCGTGCACGCATAATACCGCCGTCGTGGGGATCGCGTCGATCAGCAGGCATCGCCCTTCCGCCATTGGTATTGTGGGCGTCATCGGAATCGTCGTCAGAACCATCGTCAGAATCGTTGTCAGAATTGTGGTCATTGTTGCCATCCTGTAGCCGAGAGGTATTTGATTTGCGTGCGATCCGTCGGACTGCAGGGCGACCCTCTCCCGCCGTAGAATCCCCATGAGCAACATATTTGCGTGCGCGTTCTGTCATTACGTTGACAGGTAACAGCAAGGGAAATGCAGGTGATGGTATCTTGAGTTTGACTCCTGATAATGATATTCTAGTTGACTCAAACCCAGATTAAGTCAATAAGGTCAGTTAGAAGGATGACGCCACCAAACCGTAACGTAGGGGTCACACTTCAAGGGGACCATGTTTGAACCTAGACTAGCAATATTAATGGCCTCCAGCTATCTATTCAATACGTGAAAACAGACACGAATGCTATACACTTGTACAGAGTCCGAATGAATGGATGAGATTAGCCGTAATTAAGTGTGCCACTGGACGGTGGCGGTGGACCGTTCCCACCTGCCCCATAATGGCCTCCACCACGGTTCTCTTGCCGATCGCGGTAGTTAAAGCATCCGCCTGCACCCCTGCCTCCGGGCCCACCAAGAGGCATAAGGGGCCGAGGGGGTAAGTGTGCAGGCCGTTGTTTTGATGAATCCCAAGGCAACGGAGGGGGCTGGGGATGCGGCTGATTAGGATAGCCATGAAACTGATGTGGGGGAGGATAGGGCATAGTACCATGCCCCGGAGGACGAGGTGGTGCTCTACTATAATCGTGAGGGTATGTGCGGGAGTGGGGTGGCGGAGGGAAACTTCCATGTGGGGGATAGCCTGGGGGCGGTGGTGCTTGATTATATGGCAGAGGATCTGGTTGATTTAGAGGAAATTGGTTCGGAGGGACAGGGGCGGGGCGAAAGTTCTCCCGTGGGGGTGGTGGGCGGTTATTGAAGAAGGGTGGAGGGTGTCCAAAAGGTGGCGGCGGCATTGGACGATATCCCTCAGGATGTGGGGGTATCTGTGGAGGAGGGCCGGGTGGATGATGGTGTTGCTGTCGTCGTCCGCGTTTATCGAACTCATGGGAAGCTTCATATGAAGGGAGCCTAGATGGGTTGCACAAGCACAAGTAAACATGAGCAAAACCACTTAAGCAGAGTGAAAAAGAATGAATCCCACGTTTTTGGGTCGGCAGGAAGGGGATCGGACCAAAAGTAATCATGCTCTAATGCTTGTGAGGCTGTTATCCTATCTCGTGGATTGCAGATCAAAAATTTATCAATCAAATCGCAAGTCTCCGTCCCAAATCTGACAGCATTGACAATGGACAATCAACACACAGCCCCCAGTTCGACAAATACAAGGGCGACTCACGTCTCGAAGACCGACTTCAACCGCTTCGAGTATTGATTATGGTGCCGAACACCTTCGCAACCGGGAAGCGTGTCGAAGTTTGGCCAAGTGTGTTGATTAGGAGTGCCACACATTTGCCAGATCTTCTCGAGTTGGTCAAGGTCGGATGTTCCTGGAAGGATCGGATGACGTAGGAACATCTCGCCCAGAACACATCTGGAGCACGATGAGTAACACGAACGCCACTTCAAAAAATCGAAATACAGACCCAATGCCCCACATGTCAATCTCGCCACCGTAGTGTCGCGCCCCAAGCAGAAGCTCAGGGGGCCGGTACCAGCGCGTGACAACACAGTTCGTATACCTACAGTCTTTGCTGCGAGGGTCCGATGCGGATTCACTGATCGAGGCGGAACTTGGGTCGAACGAGCGTGCTAGACCAAAATCCGCAATCCGGAGGGACCCGGTATTCGAGATCAATAAGTTCGCAGCCTTCATATCACGATGCAAGATGTGGTTCTGCCGGGAATGATTCATGGGACGAATTATGGAGATGACTGGAGGATCGATGCCTTACTTGATGCATATACTCGGTCCCCTCGAGCAACTGCTTCATATAGAGCTTAATCTGGCTAGGCTGAAGCTTCACCCGCTCGTTCTCAAGCAGCCCTGCCAGATCATGATCCATGTAGAGGAACACCATGTACACCGACAGCGGCGAGTCCTTCCCTTTACCTATATGAGGGTTAGCTCGAGAGGTGAGAGAATGTTTGACGACGCACTTCGCACGACGAACATGTCCAATAGCTCGACAATGTTAGGATGTTTGAGCGCTTTCAGAATCTTGATTTCGCGCAGAGCGGTCACAGGCATGCCCTCCTTCTCATTATGCATGAGAATCCGTTTCAAAGCGACGGTCTTTCCGGTTGCGCGATGTAATGCTTTATGTACCTCTCTGAAAAGAATGTGTTAGGACACACATAAAATCTTGCCCGATGAACGTACCCGAAAGTCCCCTCGCCAAGTTTTGTAGTTGCATCGTAGTCGTCCTGTTGGCCACATCCAGCAAAGATGCGTCCGTATGCCTTCTGTTCTTCCTCCCGTGAACGATGCACAGGCTCATACCTTGGCCGCTTGAAGGGTCTCTCTGTGACCTTCTGCACGGCACCCGTATGAGAAGCCGAACCAGATGAAGTGACCTCCCCCTCTTCTGGCTCGTCTGCGACTGGAGCAGTCGGTAGTGACAATGACATGGGGGTTGGACATCAGCAAAACCGTGCGAACTTAGTGACGCCTCGTGAGGATGTTGCCGCTGACAAACCCTACACCGGCACTACAAAACATATTATTTGTCATATACGTTCTATTATGATAAGAAATACATGGATGCGTGAGATGACGAACATAAAAACTTGGATATCGTGTTAAACTTCCTCATCAGTTAAAGCTTCAGGAAGTATACCAGAAAAGATGTTGAACATTGCAAAACCTTGTTTGATGGGACCGTGTGAGACTTGTCGTATTTGGCAATGCCTGACAAGACTAATAAGTCAGCAAAAAGTCTACATCGAACATTCAATAAAACATAATGGATTTTTCAGTAGAAGAATAGCTGCACCCTGATAATGTCAGAAAGGTTTACACTCGAAGTGGTGCTCAGTGTGTTCCTGATTTGCTCGGGATTATCCCCAATCAAACATGTCTTAATTTCGGACAGGCACGTAAAGATCGTTGTTGACACTTCCCGCCTCACAACTGGCATAGTCTTCCTGGGGTTTTAGTGGGTATGGGGATGGAACCGATAGCGTAAGCTATCGGCCACCCCGAGCCCCACACTGCCCACCTCCGCGCGGGCGCGGGCGTGCATAACCGCATTTCCTCGAGTTGGATTCGTAGTACATTAAACTGAAAATAGAGGGGTGTAACCCCCCTTCTACTACCAACCAGGGCTGCGAAGCTGACTTGTATCAATTGTCGCGCCCCGTAGTGCTCCACCCGAAGAAAAAAAAAGCATTGTTGGGGTATATGCGTTCAGCTGTCAGTGGCGGCAGGGCTCATGTGGCCACGACAGGGCAGCGCGAGAATAGCGGCAACACGCAGCGCACTGCGCGTGTGGCTGTAACAGGACGACTATGGCGGCGGCGGGCGCGTCCAATGCGGCTGTGACAAGGTGGCGGTGGCGAGAAATCTGACTATCACAGTGCGGCAGCGGGGAAGGGAAGGTGCGGGGTGTGACAGAACGGCGAGGGCAGCAGGCGTACGGGCGTAACAGCACAGCGACACTATATGCTTGAAGGGCGGGCGTGTGGATATGACGTGGTAGCGGAGTGGCGAGCAGGCGGACATGCACAAAAGACATGAAACAAGTTGTTTCGTGTCTTTTGTGCAGGCAGTATAGTCATGTGGCAAATTTTTCAACACGCACGTCACCGGACCGAGAAAAACCCGTACCTGAGTTGAAAAAAACCCAACCCGTACCCCAACCCTGATCCGTGGCCCGCAGACCCGTTTCATGCTATGTCATTCTTGCGAGTCATCCCTGCAGCGCAATAAAGTATGCCTTCCCTGAA